>QNGE01004714.1:0-13099 GCA_008508345.1 Paragonimus westermani | reverse complement strand
CCGGGGCTAACACACAACTCGCTCCGTGCCTCGCTAGCTTGACGCGCCTCTCTGTACTCTCTATTTTCCAGGGTCGGTAATAATATACGAAGTCAACGCGCTGAGACTTGGCTTTTCACTGTCGATCGATTGTCGATAGTGCTGACTGACAGGGTTGTATTTTGTTGGATCAGTACCAACAAAGAACAAAATCGGGTGCGTGAGTGAAGTTTCGCACAATGAAACGTTTTTGGGACTAGCCCCCATGGGTCCCCCGGGGTTTTTATGTCATACCCCATCTTCATCCATTACCAGCCCCCAAAATCCCCCCGGGGTCCCCTAGGGGACCACATGAGGTGTGCTACTTGGAAACAATTCCTCAGAGGTAGCCCACGGTGTCAATGCGCAAATAAACTCGTAACGGGCAACCGTGGAACGGATGACTGCCAAAATAACGCGAATTACGAGTGAAGAGACGCCTGTATACAGGCGGTGCTTGGAACGCATGCAAGTGAATACAACCGAAAACCAATAGAAATGCTTAGGCTTCGGAGAGTCACACTGTTCGATGGCGCTAAATTTGTGCTAGTTAGATGTGCAGGTTGTATACTTACACATCGCTAGACGCGTTATTGGCAGGCGAAGGAACAGGATGGGCATGGTTTATGATTATATGCCATCATCTTAAGATGTTGAAAATCGTGGATCAATGAGGCCACATACATCATGCCAGATTTATTAGTAGCCTAGATACTGTATAAACCATGAATTTTGAAACCATTTTACACATAAAACCACAAGCAGACCAATGAAATCTCCAGGCTTCTACACATATGTTATGTGATAATTGACACAGCATGCTATGTCAATTATCTTACGCTAATCAGCAGTATGTGCAGTGTTATTTCAATCTCAGAGGTATTAATTAAAAATGTAGATTTTTAACAAAGGAATTTAGCGCCTAACTTGCTTAAATGTAGGAGAGATCTTTATAATTATAATGTGACCCAACACACGCTGTCAGGAAAGGGCGAGAGTGAAAATTCACAAGGCCACAAACCTAAATCTTTTAAGATATTTTTTGATGAAAGAAGCGTTTTTAAGTGTTTACTCACGTGAGGTGAAAATTTTGTTTTCATAAAAAGAATATACGTTTGAGGGGATTTTGTTTTCCTGCCTCCAAGGTGTTACAATTTTTATGCAAACAAACAACTGCATTTGCTGATATTAGTGTTATTATCAATATTCTGTGATCACTGACATACTTTAATTCGTGAAATACTATCGTAGCCTTTACAGTTTTGAAAACAAGAACGCGGGTAACTCGAATTCTGTACAAAATATTTATGATTTGATTGTGGTCGTCCGCACACAAGGGGCATTGCCAGAAATATTGTTGGGAATGTATTGAATGTTTATCAGAGATAACAGAAAACCTAGCGTAGTCCGTTATGAACTTCTTCATGAATGAAAGAAGAAAACGGAATTTCTGGTCCGGTTTTAACGCTAAAGGTTCTCTTATCAAGAAACGAAGCAATACTGCGGATAAAATTCTCTTAGATATCACAGGCTTCTAGGTTATGCCCCAGGAGGCATGTGGGACACGTTCAAAAGCCTTGGCGGATTCAAAGATAATGGCTACTGTGATGTGGCCACTGTCATTGACGTCCGTCAGACTATCCATGAGAATGGGTATCTTTTTGTGGTCCATGGGTTGGGTAGAAAGCTATTTTGGGTGGATGAGGAAAGATGGTCAGATAAACGGCGATTGATGATGGCACGTTTTAATAGGTGCCCTATTATCTTGCACGAAGCGCTGGTAAATTTGATTGACCGAAAGCTACCTGGAGAATGCTGGGTGCCCGCCTCGAATATGATTGTGAACGTCACCTCTTTCCATGCAGCAAGGTGAATGCCATTCTGTAGTGCCTGATTCAACAATTTATAAGGGGGTTATGACAGACTAGCAGAGGTGGCAATTCGAACATTCACGCAACTGCAGTTACAGTCTACGACTGACTGCTTCACAGAGCTTCAGGTAATTAAAACACGCAACCATCCATAGCGGTGAAGTTTTCATCGTCGTATTAGCTCAGTGGAATCCATTCCACACTGCGATATTACGCGACGGTAAATGCGCTATGGTATGTAGAAGCTAGCAGATGATGTGGCACTCACAGACCATTCGGAAACTGGGTACTCACCTCAACCAGCTCCCCGGTAAACACTCCCCAGGCCCTTTAGCCGTAGAAGCAGGTACTACCCGTGACAAAATGAACGAGACCGTAAGGACATACAAGCGGAAATCTGACAGAAGAAGGCTGGGAAAATAGATTAATCTAAAAAACGATGATGGCATGAATAGATAAATGAACCCATAGCCAAGCAATACCCGGCTCACCCGCCAGTGAGTGACATTCAGCGTGGAGGAAGAGACGCTCCGTCCACTTCAAGACAATTATCGACGACGGGTTACAGTGTCAACATCGCCGATTTTTTTCAGGAACACGTTGAGGGCTAACGAACTGCCAGATGTACCGAAGGATTGTTGATCGGGCGTTGACAGCCGGTTTTATGAGCTGTCAGCCTTCGTTGACCATGGGTTAACTGAGAGTTCCAATTGCGATCCAGCCGGATTTGCCTTTTCAATCGCTTCACTTAGGTCCCGTTAGTTTCATTTTCATGTTACTTACTCGGTTACGATTGGCGAGAGCATGTGACGTGGATTCATGTCGTAATTTGTCTTCCGGTTGTTCATTTCGAAGGGTTCAAAGGAACTGAGTGTTTCAAGTTTCTCAAATAGATGTTAATCCCGGACGACCAGTAGTTGTTCGAGCAACGTCTGTCGATTTACTGGATCCACGATAGTCGCGTCTGTAAGTAACGAGCGTCTATAAATTATGGGCCCGTCGAGCAACCAATTCGGATGCAAAAAAGAAGACAATCGTATTGGCGAGTTTCTTATTGATAAGGTGCTGATGTTTAAAAACAACACGATAACCCAAATAGTGGAAGACAACAGCAAATCTCGATATTGAATCCACCAAATATACACATTCCGAGATTAATGATTCGCGTAAATATGACCAAAGACAACATTCACGTGATGGTAAAGCGGCCAGGCGAAAATGAAACCAGGGCATATAAAAACAAAGGTCCGGCAAGGGAAAGTAAGGAAGAAAAACTACGCGGAAACAAGTCTTTGTGTTAGAGAAACAGGACTTACAGTTGGTATCAGTGAGTGTGAACTGAATGCCTGCGTTAAAATTACTTTCCGTAACCGACTCCAGTAGGGTGAAAATATGTAGTGGCGAACCGATCAAGCACAAATGGAACCAGGGTTCATGTAAACAAGGGTCCGGCAACGAAACGTAAGGAAGAAAAACCACCCGGGAAGAAGCTTCCACAAGTGAACGATATCAAGACTTGTTCACACATCGATATTGACTGGCGTAACTCGAGCGGCCGTGTGAGCCTTTGCGAGAAAGGCTTGCAATAAGTACTACGAAGAGTTCCAGTGTATGAAGACGAGCGAACGAGAAGTGAATTAATGAAGACAGGGAAAGTGATCTTCAACCATTTTTAACACGAAAGTCATCAACCACTTAAAGGAAGAAGCTGCGTTAACAACTACTCCAATGCGCAAAGCGTTTTTTCTAGGGCTGGTTGCGCGTCATAAGTCTGTTGATCGCTACTGGTCAGCGAACCGACGTGGTTGACCAGGATGATGGTAGTGATGTGTGTCTTGACTTTGCCAAGGCACTTGAGTGCGCAGATCACACTGGCTTAATCGACAAGCTTCCTGATTACCGGGTACAGGGCTCCAATGAAAACGAGTAAATGGACTACAACAAACCTCGACACCAGTAAAGTCAAGGGCAGGATTCACCGATGATGAGCAATATTCAACAAATGTCCTATGAGAGTGGAGAGTATTCGAAGTGTCTCAAGCGAATCACTGCAGATGGAATTTCACCAGCAGTGGAAAGTTTAGCTGGCTGCCAGTCACCGGCGTTGAGAGAATAGCTGACAAGTGATCGTGGCTGGGTTTACTGAAAAGTGTTCCGTCTACTTTTTGATCCAATCAAACATAGGTGAGCAACGTGGCCCGATGAGTCAGCTAAGCGAGGTCGGCAGAATGAAATGTTAACCAACGACAGCACCACAAGACCATCTCAAACGGCAGCTTGACTCGTGTTTTGTTTGGCGTCTGTGTTAGCTACTTATAAACAGTGCATCCTCTACTTGATTGCCTAGCCTTGGTGAGATACCCCAACGCCCAGTCCTCGGCCTGCCTCTATTTTTGATACCTATGGACCACCTAATTCCTTGCATCACCTCCCTGTTATTACTTTCTGTTAGACGTCCAGGATTGGTGCACATAAACGACACCATTTTCATATCGTGCAGAAGGACCTTATCGTTCCATTCGGCTGGGCTGTGATGAACAGAATGAAATTCGGTGCTGGTAAACATGAAGTTGCGAGCACTAAGAAGCCTCTAAATTCTGCCTGCAACCTTGGCGGTTAATTGCTTTGGATAGTTCATATCAAAGAAGGGCAGCAACCATTGTTTTGCGCATCACATCTGAACGCTGAAGCGAATACTGAGTAAGTTAGTAGCACTCTGGCATCAGTACAACTTCTCTCAGACCATCCTGATCCTCGTTGTTTTCAGCTGCCGCTCCGTTTGACTGTATCTGGAGAGCGGAAGTGTGATCTGGCCACCATACCTCCAAAAGGGACAAGCTGTTCCTGAAGTGTATGGAACGTCGCGCCACCAAGGCAACCAGGGGTGCCTAAACTAAGCTATATGAAGAACAGCTGCTATCTCCAAACATGTGTTTTCCACAGTATCTCGACTCATAGATGACCTAGTTCAAGCCTCTTTGATAGTGAAATCTTCTAAACATCTGCTCCGTTGACGCGCAACACGGGAAACAACACGATGATGAAGGGCCAACAAACCAATTTGTTTATTGTTTAATATGTTAAATTTCTGATTTCCACTTGCACCTTGTTTGTTGCACACTTTTATGTTTAAACGTTTGTCCGAATGAGCAGGGGTACAAACAGATACCCCAAGCACTGAAACTTACAACATACGTCGAATGCTCTATTTATTTTTCCGCGGTATTGTCGTTTCTTCTTACTACTGGCTCGTTCACTTCGACGTCTCTTGTTGACAATATACTCCTCGTTTCTTCATTGAGTTATTTTAAATCGGTCAACTCCGGTCTGTTTGATCCCACAAGTATCACTCCTTAATCAAGAAGCCCACCAGGGAAGATAGAATGCAGACAAGTTTTTCTCATTTCGCGTTTTCAAAGCTTGGAATACTCTACCTAATCGCGCTGCGTGTGCTGAACCTTTGGCAAAATTCAAACCTCGTCTTCACTTAGAGTTTCTGCAGTAGTTCGGATACTGCACCTTTTCTCACCTTTCCACTTCGCTCTCAACAAAACTGCAATTCAGCATATCGAGATGCGGAATTCTTAACCGCTCCCGCCTTCTGCTCTCATCCTCATTGTTTCACTCGTTGATTCACAGACATCACGGTCACATTTTGAGTGTAATTTAACTTCATCCTGGCTGTAAATTGACAGTAAAAACGAGATAAATCATGGCACTCATGTGATACTCAGACCCTGCAGTCAAACTAGTTCCCGACTAAACTTTTACTACAATCAAACCGTAGCAGTGATCGTACGCTTAACCCGTCCAACTTTATTACCTATATCCAGCCCCTCCTTTCCCCACACACATTACACACGTGCTTCACAATTTTCATAGGGAACGTGTTACCGGAAGTAGAAGCGAATCGACATCCTTAGACAAATATATTAGGCAGTCGCAATGAAAAACTTCTGACGTTCCTTTGATTGTCCGTTGTTGGCATCAGGACACTCGGCTGTTTCCGTCTGCAGTAGACATTTCGTCATATTCGTTGATTCGTCGCTGAGATCGCTGCTCAACTTGGCAGTCTGTGACTTAACTGCAAATCTTCATGGTTGCATCATGAATGAGAAGTTGAGCATTGCAAATGACTGAGGTTCAATTTTGAATTAAAATTGCAGTGTCTCGGTTATCGGGATAGATACGACAAAACACTCCTCCGCCGGACACCATTCTAGTTTAAACGATGAGGCATTCATTAGCCGATGTGTATCGGATGACCATGAAATAGTAAATGGAAGCTTGCAAACGGCTGAAGATATTGCAAAAATATAAGCTTAACGGTGGATTATAAACGGAGCATCTCGGTTATCAGGATTAATTCGACGAAACACTTCTTGCGAAACAAAAGAGAGACCTGGCGTTTGTACTCCCAACCCAACTCCAGGTTTTGTCCACACATCAGATTACAACCTCGAGGTAGCAGACTACTCCACTTTCACTAGTTATCAAACTTTGGCAAGGTCACTCACAAAAATGCTTTAATTGCGGCAATTTTTTTTCTCTGACATGGATCGACATTCCACCAAACAGTAAATTTTTCTATGGTGAGAAAACACCATGGATTGATGGCTACAACCAATGTCCCTGAATATAATACCTTAATGGTAGGGTTGGTGAGAACATTCTCTTAAGAGGGCATCACGCACACCACTCTGCTACATGAATACATTTCAACAACTGCTGGAGAGCGGCACCCGGGTAAAGCAATCAACAGGGAGAAATACAGCACATCAAGTGTAATGCGGATTTTAACGTCGCACTAACGCGCTCGTAAAGGACATAAGCCTAAAACATCATTTCACAAGCTGTATGAGTCATTAGACAATTTATGCAACTCAAAATATGTGAGACCATCAAATATCTACGCTAAGGCCCATGGGTAAACGTCTCGGCGACCGCCACAGCTACATTCACGTGACACGCATTTGACAGCTGGGTGTAGTTGCCTGCTTATTGCGGTAGGCCCCAGACCACTCGGCAGCACTTGAAGAAACGACATGCGATACCGCTTGGTGAACCTGTCACTAACCGTGAGCGTTCCATACATGTGATGACTGAGGGGATCCTGAGATCGGGAAATTGTAAGGAGGAGACTTTCACGAGTATCCACGGGCCTGGACTTATGGTGGGTGAGTATGCCAGCGGCCATCATGCAGACAGCTTTTGTCAGCTGCTGGAGCTGTAGGGGACATGCAAAAGGGAGACTGCAATAACCCTTAATAGCCCACCTAGAGGAAAGGAAGGTGAGCTATTTCAACGAAACGGTCAAGAAGTGTTTATGGTTTGCCCGATACACACATTGAGGAGAGCCCCACATGTAATTCCAACCCCCAAGGTGTGCAGAAGTCCCCACCAGAGCCAGAACACCGTCACCCTTGTTCAGTAGCTTCTCGGAGATTGAACACGGAAACTCAGTGTGGGCAGGTAAATCAGAGCAGTCACCAGTAGGGGTTGGCTAGGAACGCCGAACTACCCCCAAAAAGGTGATCATCCCCATTCTTAAGGTGGCGCAGGTCCTTGGACGTGACGTCTGAGCTCCTCTTCCTATGATATTTCGAGTTAGATACGGGGGAGTGAGCGGCGGAAGACGATTGGTGGTCCGTACTAACGCGTTTAATGTTAGAAACAATTGAGATATGGTCAGAGCCTTCACCGCAGATGCAGGTTAGGGGGTCACAGTCGAATCTGGAGAGTGGTATCGATAGATTTCGTCCACTCTGATATGTTATACACTGGAGTGATCGACAAGACGGACGAATGGATGAGGGTCCTTGCTCCCAGTGACCAAACAACTATCAAACACGGAAAACAAGTCTTGTTCGCTACTCTGTCGTTCCCATGTAAAAGCGTCTGATTTGACAGTGGGTCGACGATTGTTAGTGGTTTTTTACGGACTGAATATCACCTACATTTGGTCACCGTTCTGACATTCAGATGGACTTTCAAAACGGCCTGTTCCAAAAAGGCCCACAGAACGCGAAGTTTGTTCATGTTGAGGCTTGCTACTGATGCATACTCTTGCCACGACTGGGATTTGAACTCCGGTCACACTCTGATAAGGCAGCCGCGTTACTACTTCTCCGCTGACCTCATCCGAATGCTCAATCACATTCAGTTATGGGCGATGACCAATGGGACTTAATCAAATTTCCGATTACACATAAGTAGCCTAACATGTTGTTCAGCAGGTCGAACTTTTCAACCAAACTCGACTGGAATTGTCGGGCATTTGTATCTTACCGACCTAATCGGGTTATTTGCTCGTCTTTCATAATCCTCGACAGCTGAAGGTTTGGGAATGACAATCCAGTCTTATCCAACGTGAGGTCAGTGGTATGCTGGTCAGCACAATCGTCTCCTGAAAATGTGGCCCGCGTTCAAATCCCTACCATGGGAAGGATATACACAGCTCACAAGCTCCAACGATCGAGTCTAATACTTCTTTTCGAAATAGACCGACTGAAATATCTATGGGAATACGAAAGCTGTAATCGGTTATGAGTGACATTCAACTCGAAGTTATCCAAATCCCAGATTCCACATCAATAATGATATATTTGTTCACTGAATTCAGTGTCACTGTTATAGTTGCTGCTGTGCATTTCAGCTAGTTTCCCTGGTTCGAAACTGTTCAAGCTTTTGTTTGAAACCAAACAATCCATCATTGCTACCCATGTTGAAACTGTTCGCTTGAGTTAAAAAGTAGTCCCATTGTTGTCCTCAGCTTGAGTTACCTGCTCTGGCTTCGGAAGTCCGGCAGTTATTACTTGATCGTCGACCAGCGTGACAATCTCTTTCGCGTATAGTCAAAACGCAAATCGAGCTTCCTCTCGCTTCACTTTCAGTCTCTTATCCCTGTCTTTCTTCCTTCATGTGACTAAAACCGTTAATTAATAAATAACCTGTTGACAAACCAGTCGATTTTGACTATCTGAACACGCTCTACTGGCTGTGGTGGTTATACCCATAATAACGTGGCAAGCCCGTTATGGTGGGTCCGTCGGGTCTGTTCACTAAGTTGACGGCGATTTGTATAGTGCCCTTGAATTCGGGTGAGAGCCAAAATGTTGCCAGCTTTCACTTTTGCTCCATTCAACCTACAATGAGATTCGAGTTTGGACAAACACTAATTCACTCGCCTAACCTCATCAGGGCTCAGTTTGGAATTCAGACGATGGCATTATGAAAAATTCGGTGGGAAGATCAAAGTGCCGGTTCCTCACAAGGGGAAGAAAGTCAGTCTTCAGTTTCTTAGCCAGTTGTTTTCGTAGTTTTGGAATCAATGCATAATCTTTCATGTGAACCTCGATGAATTGTCGAAGAGCAGGGTAACAATGATTGGGCGATGGACCACTTGGTCACATGCTTTATGCTACATTCGAAAGGGGCCTATGTAGCATCGCGTCAATTGAAAAGGTTTACATTTCCACGTGTACATCAGCGAGATACATCGAATACATCACTGAGTTCAGCTCCCTGTTGGTAGCAGAGCTTTCTAAGATAACGCGTAAAAATAGTATACAACTTCTTCTGGAAGTTAACGTCTGGCAGCCTTTTACACACCCAACTTACGTTACTATAATTGAACACATTGGTGTGGACTGTGTCAACGAAGAGTTCACGAGACTTGTTTGATCATAGATGAATTTTGGCGCATCAACGACACCAATGGTGCGGTCGGGGTCGTTAAACGGTTTATTCTCAGTGGGTCACACACTACAGCCTTGTGCGAGTATGCGGTTGAGCGTGTACCGATGCTGACGTACTCCGAATACATTCTGTATTGCCACAAAGTCCGAACTGGTCTCCTTCATAGGACAGCAGTGATGGGGGAACTATGAGTCTCGTTATTGCCAATGATGAATGCGGGTTCTTGTTATTGCTTATGTCGAGCTTCACCATCTTGCCGTGTCAACCGGGCCACCGCGGGGTTTTCCTTACGGTGGTAATTGAACTAAGCATCAGTTGTCAGTAAGGTTCATGGATACCGTGAAGCAACAGTGAAAACTGTGATTGTATACCAAAGGTTGCCGCCTCTTCACTGTTCCGTTTGCACAGAAAATTACTTCGGGCTGAATCTATTAATGGGGTATTTCAAAAGTTATTCCTATGAATTTCTTGGGTGTACTACAAATTAGTACAGCATGGTCTTGCTAAAAGTGTCCACCGGAGTTAAAGGTGTGAGTTTTGGATCGTATTCACAAAAATTCCTACGTGTCGTCAATAGTATGTGGATTAATCAAGATTCGGCTTATTTGATTTCGTGCGTGCGTTCGGGTACAGAATGAACACTGGTTGACCATTGTATTATGAACGTACAGATGATAGTGTCGGGAAAAGTCTATCAGACACCATGACTAGATTTCCTTAAATGCAGTTCTTAATAGGATTGTGACTACCGAAGTAAGCGCTCTCCTTGGTGATTCTGATTCTCCAAAGCAAGACATTTTGTGCCCGCATTGAAGGACAGTATGAATTGCTGTGTCAGGATTGTTGTACGTCATCATTCTATGTTGCGTGCGGCATTCCGCGAAATTCACCAGACACTCTTTTTTGAGCAGAAGTCCTGTTATTTGAGAAACCGTTTTTGTTTTGCAGCACTTCAAGTCAGCATATTTCGCACGTTTCTCGTTTACCGGGAAGTACTGCACAGAACAGATCAGTGTGTTGATATGGTCACCTTAAATTAAAGCGCAGTCTCCTTTGACTACTTCACTGTTCCCACAGATTGCATAGGCGGTTGTATTGTAAAACGGTTGGTTAGTGAGTGAGCCCCTAATTTTGACGTCTTTGTTCAGTCCAGTGTCACTTCCAATTTTCTAGTGAGAAGCTAGTGGATTGTATGCTTCAAAGTTCAGTAAAACTTATCCCTAAGCTATAACCTGGGTAATTTTGTAGTTAGCTTAATGTACTGTCATCTTCCAATTCATCGGTTTGAGAATTCCATATCTAGCCAGGCGCAAACGTGTAACATTTAAGGTACCTTCATTTTACTGGGACGTTTGCGTGAACAGACCTTTGGTTTCGGCGACCCCAGACTGTAAGTCATGGATATATGACACCCGTTAGACATGTTATTAAAAACTGTGCACTTTGATGCATCCCACTGACATTTGGACTGTGTTGCCAATCATCAGAATAGCTAGCGATCATTGGCAGGCAACTGCGAGCTAATATAAGTATATCATCAAAACAAACGTTCACTATGGTACAAAGGCAAGTGCAGCAAACAATCTTGTTTCGATTTGTCCAACTATACACATTACACATCACGAGGACAGCGTGACGCTGATGAATTGCGATGCCGAACTGTTGTACTGATGTACCTCTGTCCATTTCTTCGAACGAGTACCTCTATCCCGACCAATTAATTAAGCGGCAGGACTTCATTGAGAAAGTGTGACAACTCCGGTCGTCCTTATTAGAGCCAATCAGTAGTGCATATCCTCGTCCAGACCGAAGTTTGCATTTCGGCCCTCGTGCTTGTGAAACCAGCATATTAACCACCACGCCAGCCACCTCACATTAGGCATGATCGAATGATCATATCTAGACACTCAGCCCCAACCTGTGGGATTAATGTCCGGCTTGCTCGATCACTTCGAAAGGAGGATAAGCAGGAGCACTCTGTTTAGACCATTCAACAACCCGGTGATCTGGGCTTCTCAGTCGGGTTGAAGTCACTAAGTTCACTGAACCAGCTGAGCGTGATTTAAGGGTGTAATAGGAGTTCGGGGATTTAGATTATTATTTCAAATGGAACACCATCAAATTTTGATTGCAGGCTTCCCATTCATATAAACGATCAAGTGTGGATAATGTTAGATTTGACGTAATTGTCTAAATCTCAGGAACCCCCTATTGGACTCCAATTGTGTCCACTGCATTTGCTGCCTTTGAAGGCTGTACCAAATGCCCTTGTCTTTAATGTTAAACATGCTCGAATTCGGAGGCTTGCTGTGTGTTAGGCGTGCACAAAAATGGGATAAAAATTCTTCAGTGAAGGATCTAGCGATGTTGAGATACGTCGCTTGCTGAAGTTTTTTAAGAAGTGTTATATACCAAGAGTACTAGATGTAACCAGTCAGTGTATTTAATATGACAGGATGAAACCCACTAGTGTTTTACACGTTAATAATGTGTGCATCAACGCTGGGTGTGCGATGAAACTCCAGCCAGTGTGGTTACTAATGCCTGAACCGCAAGTAGCCCGGAAGAGTTATCGAGATTAGCGTGTGTTGTTTGCTATTTGACTTCGTTAGTTTATTAATGGACTAAACTTTATCAAATGGTTTGGCTCCTTCTGCTTCCTACTTCGAAGAGCGTCTTGTCCAAATGATTGCCTTTACTCTACTCTGCAAATGGTCATGCCGAGTTTTTCGGCATCCTTTTAACTATCCTTTGAGTTTTTGACGGGCTCCTCTCTTCGTCAGGAACCGTTTGTTTATCCGTGCTTTTTTGACAAGTTATGTATGGAGAGGTGTAGTTGTTGCACATCTTGTGCTTGCTTCTGACAATTGCACAGTATTTGTTGTTTTTCGTCTTGTATAGTTCATATGGTGAGGCAACTTTTCTGGCGTTTCAAACATTCCTCATTGGTTGGATGGTAATAGCTTTGGAAGTGTCGCAAATAGCCGGTTTGGCATTTGTGGCCCTGTATGGTGGTGCGCTTGCTGTGACTTTGTCTCCCGTCGTTCCGACATCCATCCTGTACACTTTGCAAACATTGAACGTCCCAATCATGCTGTCCTCTAAAGTGAGTCCTCTCTGAGCTCATAGTTGACGATTATTCATATTTTTCTTAATCCATATCCTCTTCCTCTGTCGCTCTGTTTTTCATATTTATCTTGGCTGACATTGTCCCCGTGATAATAACACCTTGCTACCGGTCACATGTTCGCAGGCTGAAACCCGGTCGTCGCGACTGCTCCTGACTGGACTTGGGCAGCTTAGTAGTGCTTAGTCTACACCTGACCTCGCGTGTTATGTAGTAGCAAACAGCCCGTGTCGCATTAGCTGGGGAGTTATTTTACTGTTATTTTAATGATACACTACTACTAGTATTGTCAGGATAGCGTTATTAAACAAGTGACAGTTAGACAATTTGGAGACCAGGTGTGCCAAGAAACAAATCCGTGCCGGTATGTGATAATGTAGCGAGA
>QNGE01004713.1:15521-37893 GCA_008508345.1 Paragonimus westermani | reverse complement strand
ATCCTAGACTTCAAGCACCTATCGGTCCTACCAATGTAAATTTCGCCACAGTTACACACAAATTGATAAACACGGTGTGAGTTAGCGCCAGTAGGTTGCTCTCTATTTATTGAAGGTAACGGTAGCTTACGAGTTCGGTCAACGACTGCGATTTCGGCCGCATTGTATGCTCGCCTAATGAATGCGACGAGACGTTTTGTGATTGGAAGTGAAGAAGTGTAACCTTGGAATGGTAGTTCAATGTGAAGTTTCTTCTTTCCAACCGTGGAAACCGTGTATCCTGTTACATGTTGTTGGCTGTCTACTGATAAATCTTAGCGGATACTCAATATACCGCAAAGTGGTTTCCTTGTCGTTCTGCACCCCATTTGTTCTCTATTCCTTCATCCCACACCCCAATAGTGTCATATGTGTGTCCCTCGTTACTGTTATTCGATACTGAAGAGGCAGTACGAAATGCTGACATTTGCCAGTGTCCGTCTTCTTACTGCTATGTTTATATTTATGAAGAGAACCAACTGTTTCATTTTTTTTAAAGTCGAACTCCTGCTAATTCATGCAAGCTGTTCCGATGCATCGTTAGCATGAGGTGCAAGATTTCTAGAGAACTGGTGAAGATATGTTCTCTCTCCGACTGTACATCGAAAGGTCGCCATCCAAGTTTCTTCCTGAAATGCTTGAGAATAAGTGGACCGAAACTAAGCATTGAAACCTTATGTGTGTCAGCGCTGCTCACACTGAGGCTGCTCATACGCGTACATTGGACTTACATTGAAATCATGCTCGCCGTATACATCTTGTAGAGAACCTACCGCTTCTATGTCGCAGAATGTTTGCTAACTTTCGCAAAATGCTTGTTGATCAAACAAGGAAACTGAGTGTAGAACGCCTTCACAGGTCTTTGGAAAAACTAAAAGATGAACCATGCCCTCCAGATTCCAGTGTATATGTTCTGAATCTATTTCCTATACCATTAGATGTGCTACAGTTGGAAGCATTATCATTAAGACTTGGTTACAACGTTCATTCGAATAAACTGGACCGCATATCAGTAGACGTCTAATTTGACTCTATTTTTTGATTGCTAACTGTGTCAAGGCGACGGTTGCCGTTTTTACTCTTCCTGTTTCAAACTTTTGTATGCGCTTTAAAGTTTGTTGGGAAGAGTATGGTTACCAGCATCTACCTCGCGCACTTGAACGTAGGGCTCCGCTGCGTACTCGCTTGTCGTTCCGCTGTATTACCTTTTCGTCTTGTTAATTGCACGCTCCCACATCGACTTCACGTTGTTCCTAACCGGCCAGCTTTGCTCCGTTTGACTCTACAAATTTGTGAATCGCTCTAAGCAGTCATCAGAGTTGTTTACTACTAGATTGAAAAATCATAATTGGTTTGAAACAGCGCTAACTAACATTGCCTATGAGTACATAATGACACCATCGGGAGATAAATGTGTTCTCACACCTAGTCATCTTCAATAGTTAAAAGATCTGAGAGCAAAAAACGCTGTCGTGTTGTAGCCAGACAAACCTTCCAGCACCGTAGTCGTGGATAAAGAGTGATATAGTTGGAAAACGTTGATCATATTGAAGGACGAAGGGAAATCCCGTCGAGAAAGTGACTGATATAGAGTGCCAAATCATTCAACACCTTGATTTGTTGTTGCTACATCGGATAATTGATGAAAGTACTTTTAACTCTCTAAAACTCAGCAGGTGTATGGCTTACACAAAACATATAAGCCGGGAGTGTCACTCAAACCGATTCCATTTGTGAGAAATTCCCCACATCACAAACTAGCTCGATGGTTGGTACGAACTCTGACTCCATTAAAACGCAAATTCGATACATATACCGTTGAAGACTCCTTCGGTTTAATTGAAAATATCGACAAAGTCAGTCTAGCAGACAAATTCATGTGTTCAGTAGACGTTCAATCACTGTTTACAAATGTTCCATTGCACGAGACAACTGGAGTTATACGTAATCTGCTCGAAACTGACGGATATGCTCAAATTGTCTCTATTGCTGAGTACGGAGAATAATACTTTCAGCTTTCCGAACAAACCCTATCGGCAAATAGGCGGAGTCACCAAGGGGATCCCGCTAAAACCGATTTTAGCAGAATTTTTCCTGCTGATGGTCGAAAGGCTAATTGCTCAAGACATTTCTTCACTGCTGTTGTACAAACGTTATGTCGACGGCATCGCCATGTTTGCGCAATCCTCACAAACGATCGATGAGATGGTAAATCAGTTCAACGCATGTCATGTTAATCTGACAGTCACCTACGGACTCTAAAAGAGTGGATGCCTACAGTTTTAAGACATCCTCATATGTCGCAATGACGATGGTTGACTAACAAGGTGTGCATCGGAAGCCCACCTGGCCTGGTCACTACACTCACTTCACAAACTTTACACCAATGAATAACAAACCAGCATCGGTCAGAATACTGTTTATGCGCGCTATACGCATTTGTTCACCAGAATGTTTGGCTGATGAACTTCGACAGTTTACAACCACTTTGTGGTATATTGAGTATCCGCTAAGATTTATCAGTAGACAGCCAACAACATGTAACAGGATACACGGTTTCCACGGTTGGAAAGAAGAAACTTCACATTGAACTACCATTCCAAGGTTACACTTCTTCACTTCCAATCACAAAACGTCTCGTCGCATTCATTAGGCGAGCATACAATGCGGCCGAAATCGCAGTCGTTGACCGAACTCGTAAGCTACCGTTACCTTCAATAAATAGAGAGCAACCTACTGGCGCTAACTCACACCGTGTTTATCAATTTGTGTGTAACTGTGGCGAAATTTACATTGGTAGGACCGATAGGTGCTTGAAGTCTAGGATAAAGAAACATCTACCGAAATGGGTTCAGGACATCACTACGCAGTCTACGTTCTTCGTCCCGGGATCATACAAACTTCCGATTTGGTATATCACCAGACGTATTTTGACCACCGGTCACCGGATTAGTATTGAATCAACATTCAGTATTATAGTGTGCCACGCTAATCCGCGTTACCTGCGGCTCGCTGAGGCGGTCGCGGTTAGTCTTCTCAAGTCAGTATTTTGTGTGCAGAAACAATTACATGCAATTCCTAGACCCACATTGACCTAATAATTCTGTTCTTTCGTTCTCCATCCCATATGTTTTTTATTTCCTCATACCACACCCCACTATTTTCATGTAAATTTTCATGTTCATACTTATTTGGTACTTAAGAGGCAATACGAAATACTGACATCTACCGGTCGCAGTCTTCTTACTGCTATTTTCAAATTTATGAGAGGAACCAACTCTTTCAGATTACGATAACCTGGAAAACATCTAAGAACTTGTTGGCAGTTCACCATGATCACGGGGCTCACGTCGACTTCGCGTAGCAGCCAGTTGACAGGACGTGTAGTCCGTGCAACAGGTGTATGAATTCAACTGTGGTTTATGGAATTTTTTAATAACACACAAGTTATTTCTTCCTCAACCTTGACTTCCGCAGTGTGTCCGTTCCGTTTACGCAAACTCATTGCATTTGCACAAGAATTGGTATTGTCGTTTATGAGATTAACTTCTTTTTTTGAGTGAAAATGTGCCATGCCTGTCTGAATGGACACTGTGGTAAATTTGTAAGTCTTCTTGAATGTAATGACCACTCTTTGGTTTATCCGGATAATCAGATCTAGAGAGTTCTGTTGTGCACAATTCTTATAAGAACGAACTTATTTTCGCGCTAGATAAAACTAAGGAAGTATACGTATATATATATAACTGCAAGGTAAGTATATATTGTGTTATACATTCCTATACATTTCTCAAGACCATATTACTAGACCACTTGACTAGTTTGCATGACGTGTCGTTCAAAATAAATGAATGGATTCCCTAGATAAATGTAGTAAATTTCATGCAGACATGAACAACAAACAACGTAAACAAATACGTAATTTTGCTTGGGAAATACAAAGTTGTTGAAATCATCATTAAGGATCGATGGCATTTTAGTGTGAGCCGAGCATTTCCTGTTTAATTTCGCAGCTTTCGTTGACGAGTATTGAGTTATTCAGTAATAATATCCTCTAATGAAGGAGCCATATGAGCTTAAGAAGGTTTCCGTTCCCAAAGAGTTGTGCTGGTTATCCACTCTGTGGAAGCAACCTGTAAACTAGTCCACAAACAATGTCAACATAGGCATGTTTATTCAAAAGAGTGGGGAGAGCATGGAATAACCTGTAAGCAAATGGATGAAGCTTGTAATATATCGCAAACCAGACTGGCGGAGACATCTGGTGAATGAGAGATCAATCTGATCGCAAATACTGGTGAAATCTGACCATGCAAATTTTAGACTGTTAATCGTTAGCTTCGATTGTAAGTAGGCAGTGGACCACATCGTAATCGTCAATGATTATGTCTTTACCAAGCGTAGTCTTCCTTCTGATTTCTCTCTTTAGCGGCCACACGACAGTTGATTCGGGCTACGACCTTATTTCATATATGGACAATTTACGACGTTCCAAGAGAGCGTTTTAATCGGACCTGTTTGATAAACAGGGCATTCAAACAGATCAGCAGTTTTCAATTTGACTATCACTCACATTTGATCGCGACGTTCGCATTCAGATAGACTTTCCAGCCAGTCTCTTTCGCAAAGGAGCGCTAGACTCAAGTTTCGCTCTCACTAGAGCCGGCCACTAGTGCATATCCTTGCCACGGCCGGGATTTGAACGCCGGCCGTTCCAATCGTGCTGACCGCTGCGCCCCTGATTTCACATTATGCACGACCGAATTATCAAATCTGAACGCTCAACCACTTTCACTTGTGAGCGGTGATCTTTAAAGCGAGTCTGCTCAGTTGTTGACTTGATGTTTTCCACTGACCACGTGAAATCAACAGTGGGTATGTTTTGTTAGCTGATACACGTGCACAAATGCATGTAGAATATTGATGAGTTATGCTGGGCATGTTAATGAAAATGTACATGCATTTCAGTTGCAAGGCTTATCAATTGCGATCTCAGCTGGCTATGTAAACCGACAGAATAACAAGCACACCATCAACGGGTTGACAGACGCTTATCACAAAGTATAGCCGTGTAGCAACAGTTAACGTTAAGCCAAAACTTCAGTATGTTCTGTCGTTGATTGTCTGTATATGCACAGAAACACATTTTGATCCTAGGCATTGAAAGCATATTAGTAATAATGGTGTAACTACGGTTTCTTTCGATCAAAAGTGGATCTGTTTTCATTTCATTCTGGTTCAGTCAAGGCTCGTTTGAGGATGACTGAAATAACATTAACAATTCACCACGTGTGTTCTCCGGCTGGTTAATTACATATAGTCAGTTACATGTAGTCAGTTAGAACAGTCTCCTGGACTCAGGCTGAACTGACAACACGATCATAATATTCTTTTGCTCTATCAGTTACTCCACCATCGGAATAACGAACCCAAGGCGATAGCTCATGAGAATTATATGTAAACCTGAATGCTTACTGATGTGAAATTTACACTACATCAAAACAATCAAATAGACGGATTGACCTTGTAGGTTTCTTCATACAGTCAACGTTGGGCTTCGTCGACCCACGAGACTTTGTAAACGTGACAGCTTCGTTATGTTGAAAATAACACCTCATTAGGTAACGTACGCTTCTGGTGACAGCCCATTTCGAACTTCGAAAGTTCTGAAGTTTCGACTCAGTTTCTTACTTTAATACTGCCGAAAGTATGCCGCTCCTTTATTCGTCCCTAATCCGCTCGAACTTCGGATATTTCGCAATTGGCAAATATGCTGGAATATTCAACATTGGTCCTGGACATTGATGATAACATCGAATAATTAGGTCAGGCGTGTGCCATTTACTCAGAACAAGTTTTGTTTTAAGAATTTAACTTTTCCATACTTTAATCAGGAAACAACTGTGCAACTTACTGAAAATCTGACCCTACCCAACTCCCTCGATGAGTTTTCAGGCTGAGACTGAGAATATTGAAGAAATTGGGGGAAAGGAAAACTTCTTCGGAACAGAGGTTAATTATTTCAGCATTTCTTATTAACGGGAAACTGACATTGTATTTGTCTTCGAAGGTCTGAGAATGAATGCACACAACGTGCAATGAGGCAGGGCTAACTTGGAATAAATTAACATCCATCTCCCTCCTTCACTACGACCTGACAACACATTCCTGTGGAATGTATTATCTGCCGAACAATCAGGCGGACCAGTTGCCCCTTTAGGACCCCTTGTGTAATCATCGTTGGTCTTTATCAGCTCATGGGACTTTGGAAATCCATTGTCTGTAAATAGTGTGGCAGCTTTGTTAATGTAAAAATAACATCGCTTCGACTGGCAACAAACTCCGAATTTCGACACTTCTTAAGTTTCCTAGTGAATTCATACATCAGTAGTCCTGAAAGCTTGCTTCCGTCATCTCATTTTCGTTTGAAATCCGGATATTTCGCAATCAAAAAATCAACTAAAATATTTAGCCCCGACTCTGGCCACGGATAGTGATTGTACTTCGAAAACATTGCGTGAAGAAATCGGGCGTTTTATATACTCAGATGGTTTTTTGGTATAGATTAAACATCACCTACATTTGATCAAAGCTATCGCATGTCTATAGATCTCACAATCGACCCATCCCGGAATAATACACTAGACTGGAGTTTCGCTCTCATTTTGGTTTGTCAGTATTGTATATCCCTGCCACGGCCAGGACTAGTGCTGCGGTCACGATTGCATGAAGCATTTATGTGCCCCTGACCTCATACTAATCAGGGAATTCTATGGGAATGCGATAGGTGCTATTAACTGTGGGTGATGTTTAATCTCTATGTGAAGCAAAAATCCCCATTGCTCATCAGTAGTCGAAATGCCGCTCAGTAAGTTATTGATTTCTGTTATTTCAACTTGGAGAGAAATCCAAGTCGAGGAGTCATGGTTTGGAGATAACAGGACAGTTACCGTGTCTCCTATCGAAGCGATCGGATAATCACATCACTAATCACAAGCGATTGTGTTTGAAAGTTTGCATATGATAATTCAATCATACCGAATGTGAGATCAGTGAAGTAGTGGTCAACATGGTTGTTTCTTGAAAGCGTGGTCGCAGTTTTAAAAGCAACCGTGGTAAAGACATGCACGTACTGACCAGCCTTAATGAGAGCGAAACTCGAGTCTGGTACTTGTCTTTGGGAGTGGCCAACTGTAAGGTCTATGGGAAGGTGGTAGCTGCTATCAGTTGTGGGTGGTGTTCAATCTGTATGAAAACCAAAACCTTCCACTGCTCACCAGTAATCAATTGTTTTTCCTTTCAAGAATCTCGTAAGTCCACTTCACTTCACTCAAGAAACAACGGCGTAAACTATTGAAATATCGATCCTACTCAGCTGTACCACTGTGAAGCTATACACGGCTTGAGATTATTGGGGAAATTAGAGAAATTAAAACTCTTGAAGAAACATAAGTTAATTGTTTCCGCATCGATCTGTGACAGGGAACTAAATTTGCAATTATCACTATGGTCTAAGTCTAATAACACACAGCGTGCTTTAAGGTTTGTTCGACATGGAATAAGTTCACACCCATGACAGTTCCTGTGCTACTTGTAGTCCATACCCACGTCTCTGTAGCTTCTGCATTTCAAGATGAGTCAATTTCGTCCCTATCTGCTTGAATACTACCTTTCCCTGAATCAGTAGAAAATGTGATATCGCGAAAAATATCGAGTCATATTCTTAGTGTTGTCCAAGTTAAACGGACCACATTGGTGCTACGGGAAACAGTGGAATCGGCCACATCATAAAAACAGCCCAAATTTAGCGGACTACAGTGACAGGTTTTTATCCTGATCAAACCAACAAACATCCGTGAATCACGATGGCCCAAATGTGTTTTGGCGATTAAAGGAAGTCAGGTGATCTATATGGAAAATGCACGTCGGTCTGACGAATATAGCCTCATTCCCGCTACACACAATGAAAGTTCATTGATCAGTCTCAGTTGGCTCTGCGTTATCGCGAGTCCTGTAAGCTCCATGCCTTCAGTTCTGTGTATCGGTTTCCATAAGAAACTACACGAAGTCGACTGCGATGGAGTAGTTTGGCGGCGAAACCCCGTGGGTCAACATATGTTGACGTGGACAAACGTTGAAACAACATCGGAGCCTGGGAAATTAAAAGCGTGTAATCTCAGGGACAAAACTATCGGTTACAAAAAAGGAAACGATCTCACCCTTATTAAAAACCGCACACGATCCAACACTATTGGTAATAAGCGTCTAGGACACAAGTAACAAAACTCACACACACGCACACAAAAACCGAATTCCTGAGTCGTGATACAGGATTGTTTATCTCAACAGATAAACTACCAATAAACCTTTTTCAAAACACCTAACCGCCCAGATTTTGGAAAGATTGCTTAAAGGAAGGAAGTAATAGTTATAACAATATCGCTGAACCGGCAACAATTTACATACTTCTTAAAGCCTGCTACAACCATCGTCTGTTAACCGCAACTTTCGAGTACGTTTAACTTAGTGATGGTCCGACTTCACTGAATTCATTCATTCCTTTGTTATTTAGGATGATTACCTGTCGAACCAATTACCGTTTCCCTCTACATGCAAGTTCAAAAGCTGTACTGACTCAGTTCACTAAGTCAAGGATTTATTGCCGTCGAACTGCAGTGAACTATCTAGCGGAGAGGTTTATGATGTTAAAAAATGATCCCAGTGTACGTGCTTCAGGTTCCGGTATTTCAAGCAACTTCACGATGGTGAGTATACGCAGAGGCCGCAATTCGCGACCGTAAACGTAATGACGAAACAACTTAAACAAAAGATGCAAAAATCTGGATAACAGTGGGTTTCCGAGAGGGTGTGGAAATGCACCTTTATTTGAGTGATATGGTGTTGGGAAGAGTGCGATGAACTAGACAAAACTTGACGTGTCCAGGCAGGTTTTGGTTAGCTCCAGGTGGCGCTTGACAGAACTATTGTATTCATACTGAAAAAGCAGCAAGATCACGACAGACTCACCGTGACACTATTAGAATTATGGTGGATGGGAGTTATAACGATAGACATCAAGTGTGAACATCTTCACTCAATCCGTCTAACATTCAAAAGTAGGTCTTACAAAAAGTCCGAAGACGCAGAATTTTGTTAATCTGTTTCACCCGCTTTAAGCAAAAATACTATTGAAATTCGGGAATCCAGCAGTAGATACGTGTTAATTCTGAATTGTTTTGTCCATCACATTGAGGTGTATATGACATGATTAATCATCAGTCTGCACATCTTGATCAGGTAAGCATTATAAAATCATTGTTTTGTTGACTGTCAAAGTCTTGTGTCTTAACGGGTGATCAGTAAATAGCGGAGATATAAAAAAACGAGACTGTCACTTTGGGACCAGTTGTCCGTTTGCCGTTTTCAATTACAGAATATAAACAGACTGTAGGAACCAGTAATCTGAGATCCGAATAGGGCGAAACAAATGACGACGTGCACTAGGTTGCCATCAAAATGACCGGAATCGGTCTTTCGATCTTTCGTTAGCCCAAATCCGAGAAGAGGTTATCAAGACAGACTAGCGTATTGACCGAATCTGTCAAACAAAAACACTACTATCAGTTTCTACATTCCATTTTTGTTTTATTGCATTTTCCCTGCTCACTAACCGAATAATATACGATGGCAAGTCTAGGCTGCAACCTTGCTTGTCTACTTAAATGCTAATTACGCAAAAAATTCTCAGTTTCAAGTTTTCTCCGACAGGAGCAAAATTCACATCACCTATGTGGTACCAAAATACCATGTACGATTCATACATCTACTGGCCAATATTCCTGTTAAGATGTGACATACTGGAAACATAAGGAAACCGAGAAGTTCTTTCTTACCTAAGATGATCACTACTTAAAATTCGATTGGAATTGTCAATTTGAACGGGCGTTTATTTGTATTTGGCATATTGTAGTTTATTGTTTTCGTTGGATAAAACTGTGGGAGTCTCAAGGTTAAACGGTTACACTGGTGTAAAAAATTTTGCTGGAGCTTACTGGTTTAGAAGAGTTTGTACAGCTCAAAATTGTTTGGCAATTTGCTTTTGTTATTACTTTGTGGTGAAATTAATGAAATAAACCCATTGCTGGAACCCATAAAAAGATCACTGTACAGAGCATCTCTGAACGATAACAGTTCATCTCATCGCTTCCGTAATACGTTTTGAAGGTGTAGTGCAGAACCTTTAGAAATAAGACACCACTCACGATCCAAAATTCTCAACATATAAACCCAGGAGCTGCACTGAGCCGTCCAAATTTTTCGTATGCGGTGTTCGGTTTTCCAAGTAATTCCTTTGATCATAGATGTGATTACAATTCATGTTGGTGTACCTTCTTCCTGCATATCGCTTTATCGTTTTGTACCTGGTACTACACACTTAGTAGCCTACTTGCTAACAATATACTTCACTGTCTGATGTTCGATTAGCAAGTTACGAACGATTCGGAATTCAGCACAATTTACACGTTTACACTATTCATGTACCGATCCGTTGTTAGTCAATGGTTATCGTGAGGTTTTGGCTTTGCTTCCCTGATGTCAGCGCTACGGCCTCTCATTCTTGGAGGCAACAGTCGCGTAATTTTGTGTACTGATAATCACTGACCTGACATAAGTGGAGTGGGCAACCACGGACTCACATGACACTACCCGCCCACAGAATCATTGATCTATGAAAAAGGATATTAGAGAGTCCCGTAGCTGATATTAACTTCACGATACCAAGGTTATCACTGACTTCCAAGGATGACCCTAAATAAGACAAAATAATCCATGCTGGTAGCATTCTTCTTGCTATCGGTTTCTTAGCACTCTTGGTTATTCAACCCAATGTCCACCAGAACAGTTGAAAAAATTCTCTTCCCTTATTTGAAAGCTGTAATTTAGTCATCCCGCGCAAATGTTTAAACTACGATAAATTTGAGACAAACGCACAATTTCAAGGAAGATCACAGATAGGGGTATACCTACTCACTAATTACCATTCACTCCATGCGTTTCATCCATCTCGGAGATTCTTTAGACACTGACTTATCGCATGTAAACGATTCCGTGAACTGTTTGCACCGTGCAGTGAATACTTATCAAACGTAACCGATGGAATTAACCGTCTGAATATAAGCTAAATAACCCCTGAGACTTCCAAAGGATACGTGCTGGCTAGTCAATATGTATAGATATCAAATTCGTTTCACTGAAATTTCCTTGTTCAACGCACGAACCTAAATAATTCTCTGAATGTGCAGCGGCGAGTGTTCAGCAGTTTCCCAATATTTCATAATTAACTTTCCCACAATCACATAACGTTTTTTATCTTTGCCCCAGTGACTGGAATTGGTTGGTTGACAATTTTCTCAACAGTTTGGTATTTCTAAGCTTAGTATCGTTTGTCTAATATTGGACGGGCGGTTCATACCGACGTACGACTGCTGTGTTACTGATAAGAAGCCAAGAACTATATGATCACGATATCCGACGTTTTGTTTGCCTCAGCTGTCGGCCTAGTTTCATCTTGTCTGAGTTATCCTATTCCTTCGCTGTGGTGTCGGAAGCTCAAAAGTTGTTTCCGCCAAAATGTCTCATCTGAATCTATTTACGTGTCATCCGAAACAGTAGCCATTACTCGGCACAAAACACCAATATGGTGCATACGGCCTGAACCAGTTAACCTATAAAGAATCCTCTTTAGCTGGTAAAAAGTAGTCAGCCAATCCGCCCGTTAATACCTTTGAGCAGTATTTATTCGATAGAAAAGACATTCAACTCTTTGTGAAGCTTCATGCAGTTCACATACTACGTGATTTCTGGAGTGACATGCTAGGGAAGCTTATTACACCAGTTTCTGGGAGTTTGTTGGTATCCTCCTGATTTATACGGTTTTCACTGAGACTACCTGATGCCGTGGTTGATAATATCACCATTTGTGGGCACAGAACCTATATAAAACTCCATTCTAAACCACATTATTTGATTTATATTTCTTCGAAATTCGGACTGTACAAGGCTGCCTTGCATGTATGGGAAACCTCAATGATTAACGTAGTAGCGGTTCCGTTCAAGTAGTGTTGTAGAGAAGAGTATGTGAGACTAACAAAAATGTTCAAATGGACACAGTTTAATGTGACCAAAGTAACTAAATCGTGTGATCGATTGTGCTTTTGGTGGTGTGCTTGTGTATTCTGTTAACCCCGTTTTGCAGTAAAATAATTCCAAAGTTTAGGATCATTTTTGTGGATGCATCTCACATTTCTATTGAAGTCTACTATTTTAGTGATCAAAAGGCTACACATATAGCGTCCGTGTTTTGTCACTTATGAAAAGCAAATAATTCTATGAAAAATTGCCAGACTAATGCGAAAGAACAATCCCGTAATTAGGCTATCTGAGGTATGACTTTTTCTGTTTGCTCATATTCAAATCCACTTTCGTGCGCAGCAAGTTAGCTTTTGAATGCAAGTCAAATCAACTAACCGCCTCACAAACCTGAAGTGATAGTCGACAGATATTTTCAAAGACGCGTCCCCGAAAACTGTGGAGAATTTAATGAATTCAGCAATACTCAAAAGAAGTACATTACGAGATGAAAAATATGGCGTGACTAGTACCTCCAAGGTGTTATCTGTTAGCCCAGATAGCGTATAAGAGTGACTTGCTAATAACCATGCCTAATCGAATTAAACAAGTATGCAAGGACGTCAGCAAGAACAAGAACAAAAGATTTCTGAGGAACCCTCTTCTATTCAGCAATCTCTCAAAAAAGGTCATGTTGATCCCGCGCCAACGACAAACGGCCGAATGGTCATTCAAGATATTTCCGAAAGGCAAATTTATTCAGCTTTTTATCTAAAAGATGACTGCACTGCCCAGCGGTGTAGTTAAAAATTTACAATCGTCCTCAAGCTATAAACACTCTCCGGCCGAACTGTAAATGGTGAAGTTTACTCCACAAACTGCTTTCTTTTGTGTTGACGATCGCTTCACTGGATTACTTTGCCACTCGGGGAATTTTTCAGTTCATTTTCACTTACGGTGATTCACACATTGACACAGCGGAAAAGAATGTATCATCCACAAAGAGAACACAGCTCCAACAGAGTATGGAGCAACACGACGTGGCAAACACCAACTGCTTAGCAGAAATGCAGGAACTTACTTTCCGTGGTTGCTAAACACAACGTGGTATTGCACCACCTGATTACTTCATTCGAGCTATTCACCAGATAACTGTCCCTTCGAAATAAAAAAACTGTTGATATCTGAAAGGTTGCTCAGACGAACAATCGTTATATTTACTACCCATAAAAGACGCAGGCACGTTCAGTACCACGTTTGGTACCAAATCTAAATATGATGGAGTGTCTGTCGTCAAAGTACTGATCGTATTACGAAACCATCTTTATATGTGAGCCATGGTCTTGTGTAAGTGCGGGGCGTGGTTGAACGAGCTGTTGGCATTCTGTAATGTGCCTTGCTATTGTGTGGTTAATTTGGAAAATAGTTACCTGATTGGAATACGTCATGCGGAATAATAGTGATGGCAGGAGTAACAAAACCTTGGACAATCCATCGAATATCCATTATCATTTTTTATACTTTTTCATAACATATGGATGCATTCAACAATAACCACGTGGGTGTAAACATTATTATATTAACCTGTTTCTTACTGCTAACATTCAGTTTCACCCTCCCTATTTGTGCTTTACTACACCTTGATTAGACTACCGCAACTGATGATCTTCAACTGTTCCACATTCACTGAGCGTAATTTCTGAAAACAAATGGATAACTTCCATATAATTTTATATCTAATTCTTATTAGGGTTTGTCTTTTTGGGTTCATCTATTTCATCCGAGTTGTTAATATATTCTACGACAACAACAGTAAGAATGCAAAGAAATCGGCCTCTTGATATTTATCTACCGACATCACGAACATGGGCGGTTACTGATATCATTGTACGCGAAGAATGTAGTCAAATGGTCTGCCATCAACATATTAAAAGAAGCAATCGCGAAGACATTATTATATGTACGCAGTGATGATAATATAGGTTTTCAACCGCTTAACTCTCGTGCCGGCTAACTCCTGCTCTGAATCTACTGAACATCCCAACATTTGTAGTAATTTCTGCTGGTCAAAGGCCGACGGTTATTTTCCGCAAATTCCGCCTCAAATTCCCGGTAGCTGTTTTTATCTTGTGTATGAAACTGTATAATTTTTAAGGCCTTACACATACACCTGCTTAACTTAGCAGACAGTGCTGCATTATTTTACAATACTGGCTTATGTAACCCCTTAATTCAAATGGAATCTCCACCTGATTCATGACAAGTGTTGGTTCAACTCATTTCAGAACATGTAATACAGTTATCAACAGGATTGTCACCGGGCATTCTCACAGTCAAAAATGCCTACCTCTATAGCTCCAAACGAGTGGTTAAACCACTGCTTACATGCACACCCGCTGTCACAACTCAAGTTCTTTCCCAACTCACATTGTGAATTTGAGCAAGGGTTAACAAAGAAGAAAATCAGAATGGCCGCTCATCGTTAGGTGACATCCTGAGATTGTTCTCTCGTCCATCCTATATAATTTACAGTGTTAGCGAGCATTTTTCATACTCAGAGTGTACTTATTTAATTTTATAGAATGTATGCGACAATCCATTGTTGTCAGTTAATAATATAAGAAACCTGCTTCAGATAAGAAAGTTGAAACGCAACAACCTACTGTTTCATTAACCCGACGATGTATAATGAGTAACAGATTATATTTACTGTGCTGTTTCCTGCACTCTGATTAACAACTGAAAAAAAGATGATCTACGATGGATGCGTTTGTAGGGAACGCAAGATCACACTGGGCAATGCCAGTTTAAACAAGGATAATGTTGTGTAAAACCTCAAGCGATTTTCACAACAGAATTGAGTTACAAAATATCACCTAGAAGGATTTAAGCTGACTGATGGTATCACCAGTGGCCCGGAATTTGTACCAGGCCCTCACATCCTCAAAAAGACGTATTCGATTGTTTGCCAAACTTCCCGTTTAGGTTGCGAAAGTTTCGCCACCAAATAACATGACGTCATTAATTGCGAGAGTTTGAACCCATGGTCTCTAGCGGGATGTAGGAAGTTTTCGGGGGAAAAATTCCTTACGACTGACACCGTCGCACTCGTCCTCGTGACCCCATCTAACTACGTGCTTTTTATAGTTATTCTCCCAACCCGTGCCTAAAAGTACTAACTTTTCCAGCCCGCCTCCCTCAGTCATTGAAACTCACTCACCTGCCCAAACCAATTTTTTCCGCCAATCCCACCCTCCCTACCTCTATGAATACAGTCAGCCATGAAACGGTCACAAGCTAATCGGTCTGTCCGAATGCCGGGTACTTAGACATACATCAGACCAATATGATGGCATTTGGTCGGTTCGTCACTGCCTGTCGCTTGCTTGGACTTTTGAAGGCCTATCGCGGCCAAATAATGTATTATATCCCGTGGACGCAAACGAATTGAGGTTTGTTTCTCGTAATTGGTAATGTTAATCATGTTAATAGTACCACGGTTTCAGCGACTTGATTTTGTTCTGATATTTGCCGTCGTTGGTCATACGTGCGTCACTAAACGTTAGTCGGAAGAACGCACAGGGGGTATGTAAATTTTCACCAGTGCACGCTCCTGTGTACGAAAGTATATTAACCTTTCAACACGAATTATGATGGGTTGTTTTCAACTGCTTCCGTTGACAAACCGTACATATGACTACAGAATTTGGAGTTACGGCAATTGCTTGCATATCAACTGATGAAGTGTTATGCAATTTCAAAAACCATTTGCTGAATAGATAAGACAAACTTCAATTTGTTCTGTACGAGGTCAACGGAACGTTCATTAAAAGGAACGAGGCTAGCGCAATGGTCTCCGGTGACGTCACACATAGCAGAAATGACTACTCATTCCAGGGTCCGAATTCCCCTCTCCTGTTGACTTTGTACACCCTAAGGATCTCCGTTTATTATTGTCTCGCGGTGCATCTGTAGTCGTCTTTTAACTCTTGCATTCACCATGATCCAGACCTTCTCAGTTGGATTCAACATCGGTGAATAAGTTGCCAATTGTAAGATTTGTCCTCCATTGTATAACTCCTCAGCAAACACACTCCCCGGATCGGTGTGACACAGTGCGTTGTCGCCCATCAGCACAATGTTTGACATGGGTGTACTGATCTTCATCTGATCTAGCAGGGTTCTCAGACAGCCATTGCAATCGTTGCTGTTGTATGCTCCCCGCCTCGTGGTATAGCCTACTATCGAGCTTGGTGTTATAACTCTAATCAAATGAAGGTTACGACCTCGGGGGTTTGTTACAGAGACGCATGCTCTTGTTCATTTTAATGAACGTCCCATTGACCACGTACAGAACACATTGAAGTTTGTCTCATCTATCCAGCAAATGGTTTTTGAATTTGCATAACACTCCATCAGTTGATATGCAAACAGTTGCCATAACTCCGAATTCTCATTTGAGTTCGTACCAATAGGTGTTTGGCGCAGTTTCTTGACAGTTACACCCCGGCCATCCAGGTGTCGACTAATCGTTGTGGTCGACAACTTCTCAAACTCAGTCTTTACGTGCATTCTCAAAAATTGCTGTGTAATTGTTGGGTCCACTGTTGATTTTGTCGAGGTTTATTGCGTTATTTTGAGATTGCTGAGGTTTGCTTGATGTTGAAAGGTGGCCCTACGCTCTACTTTCTTCCCCAGATGAGATACATTATTCCTCCTTGTTCTTACACAACCTACCTTGACCGTTTCCCTTACCCCTATTTAGTCCGAGCCCTGTAAACTTCTTAATACCGAAATTAGACATTTTCCTTCCATATTTTTCCTTGAGTAACTTATGATTCCCGTCGTTTCTCGATGCATGAACAGTCGTTTTGCTCTGACCAAACCAATGACCATTTGTTTGAGTGAGCTCAACCCGTTTTATCGTCTACCATTGTTGATCGGTGCCTGGTTGTTAATTTGTTGTTCGGGCACTTTATTTGATTTCTGAGGATTTTCACATTCGAGGTGAGAGACAATTTTCTTGTACATTGATTCAATTAGTACCGTATTAAATCCAGTTATTACGAGCGCCCTCTCGTTAACCGTTTCGAGGATAGATTATCTCTGTTGTTGAATATTGAGAGGCATTTACTGGATCAACAGATTACGCGTAACTCGGTGTGAACTTGGATCGTTGGCGAACGATTCAATATCCACGGAAATCCATTCCAACAACATATTGATATCTGATTTTGTCAGAATATTTCTTGTGTGTCTTTTACGAGGTTGTGCTTCATAAGTTATTCAATCCACAGGAAGCCTCTCGTATGCGCTATTACACTTGATTCCGTTCAAAATTCCAACCGTGTGCCAGTCATCGTCCCTCTCGAATGCTTCGATAACACGTCTGCGTCTTTCGGGACTGGATCGAATGTACTTGATTCCGCCAGCCATCTATATGACAGAACTAATGAAAGTGTCCTCACAAACTGGCTCACTCTCGCATCGCAGCTCGAAGTCTACCACTACACTAAACCTCACTCCTATCGTACGTGAGATTCACAGACACGCCTAACCACTCGCAACCCTTTACCAATCAAAGGAACCAATACGACCCGCGGTTTGATGAGTTAGTAGGAACAGGGTCAGATGACCTGTTGTCCACTTTGATCGCTAGCCCCTCGAGAAACCCAAACCACTTCCTCTATCACAGTAGCCAATGCGAAGAACTCTAATTAAGTTCAGTCTTCCCATACGGTTAGTTAGGCCAGTCGCGTTCTTGCCGTCACGTCCAAGAATCTAAGGTGGAAATTCTAATGCACCAAAGTGATTTGCTGTCGCATGTAATGGAAAATCTTGTGCCTAAAATGGAAACAGAGATACAAAATGGTATAGAGGCTATACGTGAGGCAAACAAACAGGGGATTGTTAAACTATCAACGTTTCGAATATGCACATTACGATTACGAGAATAAAAACATATGGGCAAACATATGTTTCCGATAATTTATCTTCAGGCCACTACAATTATATAAGGAGTTAGTGGAGTTAGATCGAGATATCGGTCACACTTGTTACAGAAAAACTAGGTCACTGGCCTGATTGGCCCGTTACGTCACGCTTCTCCATCAGTTTGGCCGTACAGTTTGCCTGTCGTGGCCACGGTAGGTGCAGCGTCTGAACAAACCGCTTTTGGTGACATTATGTCAGGTCAATCAGCCTGATTCCGATAGCCTTGGCAGTACGAAGTGCTCTAATTCGGACAAATTTTGAGGGATACCTGACATGCGATATACCACTTTGAAGGCTTCATCAGTTTTCACTTGGTGCCCTCTTTCAACCAGATGAGCGAGGTTAGCACTGCTGATCGATCGTGATTCCCGTGGATGGTGTTCTCGGATTCGTTCCGAAAGCCGTCTGGAAGTTCGACCACTATAACCTTCTCCACAGGAACAAGCGAATGAGTAGATACACATAGATGAGGTCTGAACGGTTAGTCTGTTAGAAAACCTGAGAATTGGGGATATGGAGAATTGGATGCGGAGTTCGGCGGTAGCATAGGTCCTGCTGATTGTCTGGCTGAGCCCATTCGTCGGCCATTCTGTGGCACTGTTACCATTCAACGGCACTCGAATTGACACGGGTTTCTTTCTTACCCCATGCACTTCAGGTTTAGGTGATATTTTGACTATGTCTGGTGATAAATCGTTCCGGGTAGCCGTTATTATTGAGCACGTTCTTTGTGAGCTCGAGTTCATTTTCTGACATATCAGCTGAACAAATTTTGTATGCTCTGTAAGTCAGGCAGCGCACCAGATTCCCGTTCAGTTTTAGGGGTACAAAACTGCGAAGGTTTGTGTACTGACCTGTCCATGTATTCTTGCTATGAACCTTACGTTGAACAGTTTCGTCTATACGTGGATGTAAATGAACATCTAAGAAAGATATCTCGTTTTCATTCTCTTTCTCAAACGTAAACTTAACTGACCGGTGGGAGCGATTGAATGTGTCGAGTACTGTGGAGATGTTAGTGTCCTAACTCGGCACGATAAACATACTGTCTACGTAACGGTGGTATTGACTGAAATGGCTGAAGCTGGATTGAAGCGTGGTGCGTTAAGGCTTTTCCACGAATATATCGGCCAGGAGAGGTCTGAGCGAGGATCCCATTACTGTGCCATCTGTCTGCCGATACAGCACACCGTTGAACATTAGTTGTACATTGGAAGTGCAACGGAGCAGAAGCTCTTTCAGTTTCACTGGTGGTAACCCAGTATCGATTTCGGTCTCTGACACGTAGTCACAGAGAAAAATGACAGTCTCTAGCAGCGGTACGTCTGTGGATAACGACACTATGTCCAACGAGCATGATTTCTGTGAAGTCATGCTAACGTTCTGTATGCAGTCAACATAAACTCAACGGGGCAATCGCTTTTTGGACGGGTTCCAGTAACTCCACTAGCCACTTCGCCGTTGAGTGGTTAGGCAAATTCATCATATCAGGTATTAGACAAACCGGCACACCAGGTTTGTGGACTTTGGGTAGTCCACAGAGACGTGGTATAGTAGAACCCTGAGGTCGTATCTGCTCATAAGTCGCGGACGTTATCAGGTTTTCGTCTTTAATGACTTGAGACATTTGGTGATCTGATGTTCGGCATACTCGGTTTCGCCCCGTTCATTGGCAACTTTGCAAAACTTGGTCTGGTCTGCACGGATATCATTCACATTCTGGATGTGATCGTTTTTATTCAAGATGACAATTCCCGCACCTTTATCTGGCCTGCAGGAAAGGATATCTGGATTCTGTTGAAGCATCTTCAGAGTCTATAGTCTCCTTAGTTAAGGACACTCACTGTCTCAATGTGTGTTTACAGTACAACTGGCAACCTTTAACAAGTGTAGTTTTAAGTAAATCAAGGTCATCTAACGAACGCGGGGTTAATTCTTGCGTCTGACGGAAAACATTCTCGAATTGCACCTCAAATTCTGGACGTTCTTTCTTGCGTTGTGAGAGCGCCCCGACTGTGATACGATCAAGATGTAAATTGGAAAAGTTGTGTGCGTACCTTTCTGATTGACTTGGAAATTCTTCTTGAGGCCTGGAAACGCAAAAACTGCGCGATAGTGAAGCCCGTTTCTTCTAAGTCCGTCTGGCAACCATGTTTTCCATGAAAGCCGTGAAAAATTCTCGTTCCTGATCCGTGGGATTTTCCACCGTTGATTGTCGCTGCGCTATATTTTGCTCAAATTCGACAATTCTTGATCACTGACTGTATTGATCGCAACGAATACCCGAAGCAACTTTCGCAGGCCCTACGCCGGAACCGAGTCGAAACAAGAAGCACAGCAGTGAACCGCTACAGTCTGGTTCAACTTGGTACCCATCGTGGAAGTATTGTTCAGCCGGAAACAGAGGACGTTGTGTTGGTGACGCGCTCGTAACTTCTTGAGACAGAAGATTAACACAGATTGCTGAACGGCACTTCCGACAACAATAACGTAAGGATGAAGAATGAAAACAACAAGAAGCTACATTTACAACATGTACTAACGGGCCGAAAATTTGATGAGACAGTGAAACCTCTGTTTTCCGGAAAGAAACAAGCATTAACACCTCAGTTCACACAGAAACCACCGAATTTGTCACAAAAGAGGCCGCATTCAAACTGTGTTCAGGAGAGCTGAAACATTGCAACACAGCTAACCTGTTCAGAAAGAAAGAAAATTACATATAGTGATTGACTTCGCACCGTATGTCCAGGAAGACTCGTCAGTGAAGTCTGTTAAAAAACAAGCCCTATGAGACGATCAGTACGCATTTTCACTGCACATGAAAACCACATCAAACTTCTCCGACCATGGGGTATCCATCTACCGCACAACCAAACGGAATCATTAAACATGGGCACTCTATACACAAAAGAAACAACTCAAACTCATCGACGAAAGCACGGTCATATGCAACATCCAACGGAGTTAATATGGCAAGTCGGCCAAATAGGATGATACTTATGTTCTCGGATGCGTGAACGCAGATCGGCCATTGATTGGTTCGAACAATTTTCACAGATCACCGCTCATAAAGATGAAACGCGACACACTAAACTTAAGTATTGTGAAAATATTTATTCAACCAAACACCGAACATGCTAGAAGACTTCGCAAAGTCTAGTTTTCAACAACCTTTTCAATAAACAAACACTGAGCTGAACAATTTCCATTGGCCAGTAAGCGCGAAACAACTGAACGGTCATGTCCAAATGTCAGTAAGGTGGAAAGGAACAACGTGGAAGAATCGTATAATGCAAATTCAGCCGGGTGGAATTTTGACAAGACGTAAACGACCGATCCAGTCGAATATAAAAGCTACCAAATGATCAGAATGCAGGTAAAGATTTACCAGCATTATTAAGTGACCAATCAGGATCCAGGCCAAAAGTTAAAACAGTCGAAAACAATCAATCACATGTCCGATCAGAAGGGACCTAATCAATCAGATTTCGGCTTAGAAGGTCAACTCGCATTTCTTTATAACAGCAGGCATTTTCACATGTCGTCAACCCTCACGCTGAAATCTATACACTCGACCCCATATATAGGGATACTTAACTTGACTTGAAAATGAAATGTTCACAAACTAGAAACTAGGTCCGGAGAACGACCGACTTTCTAAACCACCAACCCCGGTTACCAAAACCACCACTATTCCAACAGTCAGAAGAAGGTGTCTTCTACGTGTATAGAATTAATACGTCCCAAGAATGCAAAGCGAGTTACAGGTTAGCTTCCAATTTTTCTCAAAACAGTGCCCTCACAGCCTAAGTCAGATGTTTACTTTCGTTGCGAATGTCAAAGTTGGTTTCGGTGTTGACGTGCTAAATGGTGGAGTGCTGTTTCAACCTAGTTTGGCCTCATCAGCACCACGTATGATGAGGATTCGAACGCACTACCCATGGATAGGAGTACAGTCCAGACACTCGTCTGATGGCTGTGCGTGGGGCTGATAAGACCCCACCAGGTCGGAACAGCTGTCCATCAATTCGATTATGAGCAGTAGGGATAACTCTCTGTGAATATTCTTCTCAACCCTTTCGGGTGCTGCGGCAGATTCTGCTGGTTTGCAAGTCAACCAAAAGGTAAATAAATAGATAATATATGTATGTGAGAAGCACGCTTGGTTGTACGCGATCACTGTAGACGGTTACAAACCATAAAAAAA
>QNGE01004712.1:0-56654 GCA_008508345.1 Paragonimus westermani | reverse complement strand
GTTTAGAATTTTGGGGACGTCGAAGGTGATCTCACTACAGAGATGACGTACCTCTTCAAACGAACGGACCAATGGCCAAGTCCAGCGAATCCGAAGTAACGAGTGCTCGTGCCGCGCACCTGACGAAACTCGTCCGAAACTTCTAACCAGTGTAGTCACTCCGTAAGAAATGGTCCTTTATCTATCTTTGCGATACTGACATGGACGCCGTCTTATTCCAGGCAAAATATCCTTTCACCTCGGTCATTCCAAGTAGCAGCGGGCAAAACTGGAGTCGAATTATGAAGTCATTTTCCGTCGTTTTGTGGTCATTCTAGAGGTTTTGATGCGTGAAATAAATCGTTGTAACAGGCTCCAGGGAAGTGATTTTAAGTCCACTTTACCACTCCGTGAAAGAGTAATCTGTTTTGTAACTCGAGGCCAACACCCACTTCATTATCACTGACGCTGTCACATGTATTTATACTAACGCTTTCATTATTCGTAACAAACTAAACGGGCTTCACGAACTTTGCTTAACAGCAAACCACGGAAGGTTAAATTCAGCAAATACCGGTTGGCGGATTCTTACCTTGATACCAAGCTACATGTTGACGAGACGTTGCTTTATCGCGAAGACAGAACGGAAGGTAAAGATAGTGGAACATCAGTGTGTGATCATTTTTCTTTGCAGGCTTTCCAGTATGATAATCTCGTGTTCAATGTTATTCCTGAGGCGATGTGTTTTTCGATCCATCTAACTAATTCAGCCCATTAGTTAGCGGGATTTTTAACATCCGTTGTCTTCAAATCAAGCTGAAGATGAGTTATTTCTTCATAAAACGAAAATTTTGACCTTCCTCATCTTCCCCATACCCTCTTGCTGTACGGCAATGGCCTTCCAGAGAAACATTTTTGGGCACATTCACACGAGAGGGATTGTAACATTCATGCCGGCAAGCTTATTCAGAGTTGTTGCGGTTTCGAGTGTAAATCGGGCTCCACACGTTGATCGGATGGTCAGAGGCTCTCGCGTTTGTATCAACTTCTTACTAACGACGATTAGGCGGTCGATAGCCCCGAAGTAATCGCTCCACTGAGCTTGACTAACTATTTGGTCGCTTCGCTCGATTTCGCCTGTTGCCGAAGACCGTTAAAAATTTCGTAATATGACTGTCGAACTGCTGCGTTCCCGTTTAGTTTCACAAACGTAGTTTGACGAACTGTGTGCGCAAAAGCTACTGCCACATTCTTCGCAGCCGTCAGTGAATCCACATCCTTGTTACATCTGAATCGTAACAAGCAACCATACCAGCTTTCTTGTTGCATCCCAAAGTTGGTGTCGAATAAGGGACACGCATGAAGGAGCTATGTGTTCCAAAACAACACATACGCATTCGTACTATTTATACTGCCCGCAGCCGCGGAAACCGGTTCCACCATCACCGATGGCTAACCGGGCGATTCGTTGCCGATCCAGAAAGCCTGTTTTAGTTTAAATCGACGGACAGTAAAGCTGAAGCGGGGGTTCCGCAGCGCTTCGGGCCCACTGGCCCGACAAACTCCGAAAGTGAACCCGCCAGTATTGTCGCGGAGTCTAACTAGCTTACTCGTGCTCACTTCGCCCTTCCATTAGCTTTTTTCCCTAGAATTGGAGGGTGTGAGCGCTGCAGACGGTAAAGTTTGGAAAGCTGTTTCAGGATGAGTAACCTCCAGTGGTATCATTCTTGTTTTCAAAGCTCGCCTTGGTAATCACAGGTTAACATAGTCCAGATACTGCGCCTGACTTCCGTATTTCACATACCATCCCGTCATGGTGGTACGTGGTGTTCAAAGTGCCGCGAATGTGCATAACTTCTTAACTATCGACATCAAAGCCCGGACGGGTCATTTGAGATCAACGATACAAAATGTTATGGTCCATCTGCATGATAAAAGAATATTCACTGGTGTTCACGGCATGCCGAGTTTTGACGTTGTCTTCAAAAGATAGCGGGTAGATGAGTGAAGAAGGAAAATTGTTGGGAAGTATTAAAAGCGGTGGCGCGCCAAAAAATGAACGCTATGGTACTCCAAAGAACCTAGGTACGCAGGTGGAGAAGACGCCGTCTATTCTCACGCAATGCCGACGATTAGCTAATTATGATTAGCGCCATCGGAAGAAGTTGCCTTGTTTCCTATAACAAACTTACTTGTTGACTGGAACAACATGGCTGACACAGTCAAGTACCTTGACGAACCCAAGTTATATGGCGCAGATACCACTGTTTCATTTTCCCGCATTGGTCCAATGATCAGTGGCTATCAGAAGATTTGTGGTATACGAACAGCCCTTGTGAAGTGGTGTTTTACATTGGAGAATGCATGTAAGGTAAAGTACTTACAAAGCGAGTCGTGCACGAGCGCCTCCGAAATTTTCTAGATGCTCCGTGACAGGACTGTTGGGCGGTAATCATTGAAGGGATTAGATTTACCACCGTTGGAGACAAGTATGGTTTTCTCCAGTTTCCACCTGCTGAGTACTGTTCCCTAGTAGACAGCTTATACAGGCGGTGAACCAGGTAAGCCAGGATGCTCTTCAGCCTTTTCACACAAGGCCTTGGAAGGTGTACCGTCAAGGCTAGGAGGGCTGTCCTTAAAGCACTTGAATTTGGCCGACACCGCCGTTGAGGGGGTATCTGTGGTGCCGGTGTAGTCAGTCCCGACCTCAAACCAAACAGGAGGAATTAAAGGCGACCGCACAAAAAGTGCCGTCGTAAAAAACAGCAACGACATTGGCGGATTCGGTGCCAAGAGCAGTAGAGCCTGTCTGACATGCAAGTCGAGTGTCCCAGTCTTCGCTTTGCGAGTTCACGCCACAAATCGAAAAAGGCTGTCTTGATCAGCTACCAGGCGCTCGGTAAGATGCCGCTGAACTGGCGATGTACACAGATTTCCCGAGATACCATATGCTTTTTTGTTACCTTTAGATCCTCCTAATGTGTGTCACGTCCAACTGTCTGACTTCCCCAAAATACGCTTGAAAGTGAAAGATCGCAGCAGACACGGAGATTTCCTTCGTTCGAGGGGTGACAACGGTGTTGATTCACCTACGGCTATAGAAGGTATAGTAGTTAGCTTCTCACGAAGATCACCAACAAAGCGAAGGGGTGTGAATTTCACTCGAGAGTGTGCTGGCATGTAGCCACATAGATTCTCCACACCCATTTCATGAAACCTGCGTTTGCCCACCGTTGAGCAGACGGAGCTCGTGCTGCATATGAGGTCGAGCGATGAAAACGCATGATCACTTGGTCTGAATGTCACGGTGATTCTAAGTTTATCAACTGCCAACTGTTCACTGGTGAGTATGTAGCCCATCCGCGACCGACTATGGCTAGTACAACACCGAGTGAAACCGCGTACGTTTCTTGGAGTCCTGCTCCCCAACTACGCGAAAAATGGTGCAGATGGGGTTTTCGATGCCTGAAAAACTGAAAATCCTAGGGTCGGTTAACGTTCCAACCCAACCATCGGAAAATGGGAGACAGAGCAGAACAACCCTACTGATCAACTTTTGGAAGCATTTATGTGAACCGAGCACCAAAAGTTTTCGGAGGCGCATCAAGCCCTAAGTGGTTGCAGTTGAAGGCATGAAGAGAAATATGGACACAGAGTACTTTACCTCCGTTTCTCTCACTGTGTAGAAAACCACATCCGCTAATGTCAACCCAAAATCTAGATAAGAATTGCCGTGCTATGATTCTTTCGTAGCAGCAATCCAGAACTTTGCGGAAGACCAAACTCCACGAAGCTCCAGTAGTTTATTCATTAAATTAAGTGTCGTGTGCATACATTCCGAAGTTTCAACGGTAAACGAACAAGTATTATCCCGGGAGTTTTAATGAAGCAGTGTATTCACAGTGTGACTTTATATGGTGAGCTTCGGCATCATCATATCTTCACCGGGCAACGCAAAGCGATTGGTGAACGCAAAGTTGCTGGCACTTATTAGAACCCGTCCATGCCGGAAACGATAGAAGCGAAACAAAATCCTGCCACACAAGCAACACTGATGGTAGAACCACCCCACAAGGCGAAATCACAGTAAGTTGAGGGGTTTCGGGTTGGCGGGTTGACGGGTTTCGTCCCGCAGCGAGTTGGGGCTCAAAATGCGTGTGGTAACTTGTACTTGGGTTTAATTAAGCTTACTTACAGCTGGCAAGGATCACCAGTGACTTCTGTCGTGTTCCAGATCGCAGTTAAGTGAGACGAGGACGCCCCCAGCGGTATCAATTTGAGATCAATCAGCAGTCCCAGGTTGCTTCTTAACAGACTTCCAATTGCCTTGTTCAGTCCGTAGGATATCCGGACAGATCCACGCCACTGAGTCACCCAAAAGTTTATTTGCCGCTAGAAGGATGTCTTCCACCAAATTAGACGTTGAGCGCGCGATATTCGTTTTCCGGTCATCATCTCACATATCCGGTTTCCTGGTCAAACTCATAATGGAGCAGCGAACTGAGAGTTATGCCGTTTATGGAAAACCGTTTTCCCCAGAGCTCTCCATACTGCTGGTCGCGTGGCTTGGTGCAGCGGACGTCACATTCCAGAGGGTTTCGAACGATTACTGTATCGTCCTGAGGAAGATAACTCAAGTTTTTTGGAGTACCATTATTGATATCCTCGAAGAATCCCATCAGTTTAACGCTATCCCCAGCGCAGATGCTAGAGACGGAACGGGACAAAGAACCTCAAAACTGTGTCTCGTTTTTCCACATGGCGTTGACGGATTGTCAGCGGTGATGGTTCTGAATATTTACGGGGCAACCTGGCCCTCTACCACGACACTGCTTTAGAAGCAGCTGACGCGTGTGATACTGTGTCAGTAATACTCACGTTATGCACCTCACTGCTGCACAGTAGCACGTCTGTTATAGGTCTATCGACAGAATAGAGTTGTCCGTAAGGGTCTTTTGACAGTTGGCACGCTCTGCAATAGTCATGCTGGCTTCCAGCTTGACGCATTCATCCATCAATTCCTTAGCTTGACCAATGTAGTGACAGATCAGCTGAAGGCGCCTCTGTTCATCGTACGACACTTTTGACTCAACATAGCTGGGGAACCGTTGAACAAATTTTCAACAGATTTTAACCTTTGAAAGTGCAAAGCTGGCAGACGCTAATGCTAGTGCAGAGGTTACTTATGCGGACGACGAGGTCGGTACTGGTTCTGCAGTGCGGACTGTTATCCGATACAAGCACGCCTCACAATCACCAAGAAAATTACGACTGTAAGCGTCTTGCCCAATTTATCACTGAAGATTTCTGATTCCACGTGCTCAGTGTAGCTCTTTTAGTCCTAGCCAGCCAGTACAATGTTTGACCTAGCCTCTTCTTGTTTTGGCTTGGCTCACAATAAGAACACCTATAGTTGAACATCCTCTGTACGTTGCCTTTCCTTTGGCGTGGCTGGTAAACAATTCTGATGTAGGCTGTACACCAGGAAGAATATTGCAAATAACACCAGAACCAGAACAGTAGACAGAGTCAAAAGTACCTTCGACTTGCTCGATGTAATTCAACTAATCACCTAGAATAAGTTGTTTCCTGGATTTGGCAGACATCGTCAAGGGTTGGACAGGCTGCAATTTATTGTTGGGAGCTGCGTAATCTTCCACGAAAACGCTGAGCAACGCGTAACAATACGCAAACGATTTCCAAAAATCGAACAAGGTTGGGTCCAAATACCACAGCACAAGTTATCAATACGGATAATCGAACTGCCTTAATAATTCCGGTTGACAGGTCACCTCCAGGAAGCAAATCACCGTTCGATGCCGAACAGACAGAAGATGGACTATAATCATACAATATGACATTCATGCCTGGCAACGTCTTTCCGGGCAGTTAACAGGTCTAGAAACAATGAAAGCGAGTCGAGCCTCACAAACGGTGATCCACAAACCACCCAAGCAGCTAGTTATTCGCACAACCGCAAAATGGATACAAAAAGCAGACATCTGAGTCGAGCTCCGATTAACAGTCAGAAACAAGAGGGGTAGAATTTACAGGGATAAGTCCTTGAAGGAATGGATTGGATAGAGCGTTCGCACAGTCAATATTGGAAAATCGGCAGGCCGGTTTAACGGAAAGTTCAAGCAAATATACCACCACCGGATTGGCTGCTCATATCAAGTAGATTGGAGGACCTCACAGGAGGAGTTAGATAGAGTTTCGCGCCCCACATTGCAACTCGTGTTAGCAAATGGGGTGTCTGGGAAATCGAAATCTTCCGTTAGTGACATACGGGATGACGTCAACCCACCTGAGTAACTAGCAGCATCTAGAATACATGTGTTTGCATCATTTGAATAGTCTGGTGAACAGTAGATAACGGCCAATGAACATGTTTGCTTCTCTGACACCTGAACCGTGACCTTGGGTAAGCCATTGAGAGTCATATTATGCAGCCTGCAAGTTTAAGCTGCCGGCTGATAGAGAAGACACCGCCCCCGCTAATGCCTCTGTATTTTACCCACATTTCTGTCATCCCTACCACAATGTCAATGATGACTCAGTGCTTCCAAGTTTCCGTTATTCCTATCGCTATGGGCCCACGGGCTGTACTGACCTGATGTGTCTCTGAGAGGTCATTCCACGGGCGCTATGTGCTTGCATGCGGACAGTTCCATGGTTGAGCTGCCATGAGGCTGCCGACCAACTGATGTGCAAATGTGCTGGGGGCACTAGCTGATTTTGTGAATGCCTCAGTGGCTAGTTGAGATTTAGAGTGTTAAACGCATGACCGTTTCATGGTTGTCTTGTCAAAGGAAGATGCATGATATTCTTCACCTTCTTGTTTACTACCAGCTCCACTGATGCTAACGCGGGAGGGTTTTTGGAATATCTTCAGGATGATCATTACTATGGCAGGTGGCACGCCGTCAGGCAGCATCAATGGCGAGTGTTGTCCATGAATCGATATAAAGTGCTCTTTAACTAAAAGTCTGCAAAGAGGACTGTCCTAACAAAACATCATTGCTTTGGTGCTCTAACCACCACGCTTTCAGACAGTAGGATGACCGTCAAGTACACAAAATAAATGGAAAAGACGTGGTAAACTGTGTGCATCACCAGCTGCAACTCCACTTGTACATATGCTTGAGTGGATTTACTGACATTCTCACAAGTAGTGAGTAGACCTATCAAGTTGGTTTTCCATGACGTCTTCGATATCCTCTATAGTACTGCGCTGAGGGTCTTGTTGGCCAAAAGCGATGGAAGTGAAGACGACAACCGAGCCCTTCCGACTGGTCCTGTGATACCCCGTCATGTACCAAGGTAACTAGAGCTTCACGGGATCACACCCAAAGCCAGAAGTTTCGTAGTATCGGACTGTCAACCCATCGATACTGTGCGGGGCGAAAAAAATTACAAACCGCACGACACACTGTAGCGCAAGCATTCTGATCCCCTCATGTCTCAAGCGAAGAATAAACCATTTTTCGTAGATTTTGTTAGAAAAATGCGCATCTTATCGCTTATGTTCTGCTAATGAGGTTGAACCAGCTTACGGCGCACCGAAGATAATGGCCATCAACTTGATCAAGACGGCAACGGTGATTTTTCTCGAGGTAGTCGTATCTTTAAAAGGGTTGTCGTAAAATCTACTGACCATCGTGAGGTGGTTTCGAATTATTGTTGCCAGCAAACCTTAACGGGGTAAGATCTGTTCGTATGAGCTTTACCTTCAGCAAATAAAACTCCACTTCACTTACTTCTCTAACCACCGCCGAGTTCGCATCCATTCATGCAGGCACTGTTGTCCGTGAAATTGTCACCGAGTTACGATAAGTAGTTGAGGCAGTTGTGATGACGGTTGGATGAACCGAAGCTCTAGCGTGGTCACTCCGGTCCGTGATTGAGGTTATCAGCCGTTCCATCTGTGATCGCGTGTGCTAAAACGTCAGCTCTTCCTGTTTCATTGTTAACGACTGTCAACTGAGAGTGGAAGTTTTCTCAGATAAAGTGAATGCGGCCGAAAATATCCTGGGTTGAGGTTTCATACACTTTGGACGACATGATTTTATCACACCCATGGTGAAACTTTAGGGCACTTAACCTCTTTGATTGGTCACTTCATAGTTCCACCGTCGAGCCGAACCCTGTTTTATTTGGGATCTGAACTTTAACAATATCCCCGTGATTTTTTCAGTGTACTTTGTTGAAACCAGAGCGGAAACTGGATAGAGCCAGGTAAACTTAATTAGGCTGAACTTGTACTAATGAATCGAGCTACGGTTCAACCGGTGATCGAACTGAACTAGTCAGTTCAGTTCGCATGACGTGTCGTGCAGCAGCCCGATGATGATTTTTCTGCGTGCATTTTCACGGTAAACATCCGGCTTGAAGTTTCGCTTGCACAAAACTGTGGCGCAATCTAGATATGGGGATATGGAAGTGAAATATCAAGGTATTACTCACAGGCGCAGAAGTGTTAACCTGTCTGTAAGTACAAAAAAGAACGGAAAACCCTTAATACTCCAAGGGTGTGGGATGCTGATTTGTTAGCACGCCGGTCAACACAGTACCATTAAAATAATCGTATTCAGGTGGTCTCAGGTAAACACACATTATTCTTCCTGCAATTCTACCAACAGATGTATAGCTAATCACTTTTGAACACTACACTAGTAAGCAAATTCGATAGCCCTGTGACTTACTAGCTTCACAATACCTAGAGCAAACAACACTGCGCTGCTTGGACGCCACAGAGAGGCTTTGCACTAAGCACACATGTTTGAGAAGTTCCCTACAACTCAACATCCCAATCAGCATCTGGCAGTTAACTTACCGCAGCTCGGCAGCTGTCGCAGATGTCTTCGAGGCATCCCGTTGGTTGCAGCATGTCTGCGTGGAATATGCGACTTTATGCTAACACAGCTTCTTTACACACACGAAAACAGATACTTATTGTAAGATCACCATTAACGATCCAACTGATTATAGCTGCCTGCCAAAGTCATCACTGCAATCAATGAAACTTCTACGACTGAGCTCTGACCCATTGTTTATACTCAACTTCCCCAGGAGTGACATGGTTAGTGAGACTGGAGTGCTCATGTCAGAAATCTTGCTGGATTAAGCAAACGAGCCCAAATTCAGCTGAGTGGACCCTAATCTCCACTCTTATCAGCCTTTGGAGGATTTTTAAATCGATAATGACATATTCAGAAGTAGCGAGTGCCGTCTTGTCCCTCTTTTCAAGTACGGAGTCAAAGACCACCTCACGCTGCTCCATGGAGATTGCTTTATTTTAAGTAGACTTCAGAAAAATCGAAACTACCCGGCCGCCTAAAATTCGCCGTAACTTCAAAAAGCGTTTTTCTTTCCATATTTGTGTGGTTCAGCGGATTTTGTGGTGTTTGGATCTCTCACAACACAGAAGATTTAGCTGAGGAGTCTCAACTTACCATGATAGAAGGCACTTTCCCATTTTTATTTCTAGTTAACTGTATGGAACAGGTGAGTCCAGGATGAAGGCGCTAAAATGCTGTTTTTCCAGCAAGCATGTCTTATCACAACCAGATTTTGTTATTTTCAAGCTGTGATTCCAGCTGCTGACGCAAGATTTTGAGGTTGGCGGCCGTGGATGCTGAACCCAGTCTGATTGCTCATTCGGTACCATGAAGCTGTATTAACATCTAAGGTTACCACTTGAAGCAAGGTGTAGTAGCGTTTCTGCGGACTACAGCAGCTTGCAAGTACGCAGTGAAACTACGGCTCTAACTGTTTGTTTGGACAGCGTTTCTGTGTCTCACTACCATTCGTGGTGACCGCTACGTCCGTCGAGGGCAAAGCAATGCACTGATTGTCGATGAGCATGCAAGCCGCACAAAAAATTAATGCTGTTATGTGTCGACCGCATGTACTCGCTTTTGCTGAAGCCAGAGCACTCACATTGTTAAAGACTTTGGTTCTTATGCAACGCAAACGGTTGTACACCGATGATTTGCACAGGCAAAGACCGTAAGTGCCTGTTGCATCGGTGATTATCTATCTACTTTAAGCACTGCCTGAGTTGACGCCAGTCACTATTAATTAAAAGAAAACACAATATAAAAAATGCTGAAACATCAACAGTTCCGTACACAGATACGAAGGAACACAAAGTGTGCAAAATTTAATAGCATTAAGCTAATTGCCAAAAAATGGTGGTACCCGTAAGTAAATTTTTAGACACAAAGCGTTAATAGATTAAAATGTGAGTAGGCAGCGACTACAGTGAAATGCGATTCAAAGTTCCAGTTACTTGTTTTTCCTTTAGGCTGGTGATTATTTGTAGGCTTGGTCTACATAGCTCATCCAACACGACGTCACGGTTACCAGTCGATAACCAATTGAGAGGATCGTGCTACATCAGATACGAATTGGAGTGCAGCTGGATGTTCCAATCCAAAAATGGCAAAAGCATTTTCTGAACTCTCTGCTGGCTGCCGAGTAACAAATCAGATGTTCGGTTAGATTTTCCGGCAGATAGACACAAGGCCACCTTACTGATACTGATGCTTCATCGGGTGAAGTGTTTCCAGCCCCACTACAGTAACTTGAAAACCAATCAAGTACCTGCAGGACGTGCGCATCCGGCACTTTTTTGAAGGAATTCACGGTAAGCCATTCCATTGTGGTGTGCAATGGGGCGTTCCAACATGGGCATGCCCGTACAGCGAACAAGCCGTTATTGCATGCAGTGGAAGGATGAACGAAATACAGTGAACTTGGACACAAAATAACCGGTGGAGTCAAGGGCTAGACTCAACAAAGATTTACGGGGATCATGTAACGTTCAATAATATTGAGAAGTGATCGATTTTCCCTCGGGAATTTTGATGATGTAAAGCACCTCAGCTGAAATTTAATCCAACAAGAGAATATTTTAGCTAGTTGCCAGTCACTGACGTTCAAAGAGGAATTGGGAGGTGCGCGTGACAGAGTTTATCCGAGTGTTGTGTCACACTTTTGTCCGGCAAAACAAAGTGTACTTTGCGGTCTGATACAGCAATCAAAAGCGTCAGCAAGATGAAGCGTGAAACAGTAAAAACACCGGAGCATTCCCATTCCAGAACATCTAATACAAGCTTTGATGATCAAACAGTGGTCAGGGTAAGTAAAGCTAGAACAATTTAACGGGAACAAGTAAGCTGTGGTGGTAGAGAAGATTTTGTGTCCATGAGTGGTAGTTCAATGCCGGACATTATACTTGTTGAGGCTTCAAAGGACGCTTGAGGATTGACGAGCAGAAGACTTGTTACAAACCAACGTGATGGGTTGTCTGGCGATCGTTTAAAATTGTCGTTCACAGAGACCACCGTCGGACGGCCAATACTGACGAAACCATAATTCCCAGCCCGATCACTGATGAACTGCTCAGCCTGAATTGGTAATAGCTTGGCTGGTTCAAATTAAGGAGGTCGCAGGGGTCGTTTCGCCAAATCACATCCAGTAAATACCTGTGCGCGTGTGTATGTCACGGGAATACTACTAGGCCATGAATATATCCGCGTGAGATTGAGCGAAGATTGTCCACGCACCTCTGAAGGTGTTGAACTTAAGTTATTGGGTAATCTGAGTGAGACGACTCTTGGAAAAGTTCACCTGGTGACCACATAGGTGAACCATACGATGGTTCTGTTACAGTGATTTCAGTGCCTCCGTTTAATGTTGATATGGCACCTAGCAGAGTGAGAGGAAGTCACTATGTCCACTTTTGTTGTGAAGATTTGGCGATTACTGTGTGGTTAGTTGCTGACGGGACGCTCCACTGGACCACTCAAAAAGGGAGGTATGCAGACGTTTTGATGCGTTTGCAATCAAGTTTACATATTTGAGCATGGTAATAGAACCATCTCTTGATGAGTTAACTGAGTTTGTCACATGTTGATCGGCAAACGTTCGCGGAAGATATTGTCAGGTGGATTGCGAGAGCGAACAGAAAGACTCAGAAGCGATACGCTCCTCTGGAATTAGCCGGCCAAATACCAAGACAGTACCCTGTGTGTCACCCTACCTCTCGTTGGGAAAGATCGACTGAAGGATCTCCATGCTAGTTGTGCTCTTTGCTGTAAAAAACACCCTGTGGCGTGAAATTCCTTTCTAGCCATAAGAGATGGGACAGACTGAGAAAAGTAGGATGCTGCTTTGTTTGCCGACAGTTGTACCATCGAATCTCATGTTGCAATGTCAAATCTCACAGTAGAGCGGAAGGCGCCAACATAGCTTCATTTACCTTAGGCACACGAAGCCCGTACATGGAAAAGGTTGTACTCACCACGACACTTGCAATATAGTTATTACTAGGTTGGGTGAGGCGCCTACAAAACCTCACTCGACACACCGTTGATTGCTGACGCATGGATTCTTAAAGCCTGGATAGGGCACCATCTTGGTGAAAGGGGATCTCCTTGAACACGCCAGCATCTCAGACATTTTGTCCGCCATGTAAGTCACAACAGAGAACGGGTTAACCGCCAATTCTTGTGGGAATTTCCGCTGAGAATTGTTTCTCTGGATAAACAAGAGGCGGTCAACGTAAACAAGAACTGCTTAGTGTCCTACCTGCCCATCCGATCGGTTTCATTGGATGAAACAGGCGACCCAAGGTTGATTGCATACAAGGGATCTTCCTTTCGGTAAGATGCGTGATGCGGAGGTGGCTATCCAAATCGGTTATGACGTATCCGATGCCCGGCGGTTTATGCAACAGAGGCATGGGAGGCGTTTGGAAATCTAGCCTGCCATACCGTTACTCGAATAAGTCCCTGACCGCCCCCTACAAGGAGAGCCTCAATGGGGTATCTCCGTGAATAGTATCAGCCATGATGGGACTAGGTTGACACGTGGTTCGAAAAAGGCCAGTTATTATTGCATGCTAGTGTTTACCCCGATTATGTTGGAGCGGCTGGTTGCGTGAGTGTTTGATGATTACGATGTGTTGATAGAACGTTGATGACCACGGTCCCTGCCCCACTGATTCCCTCCTCATTGGTTTGTTTGATACCTTAGGTTGGAATTCTTTATACTTATTACGAACCTTTCTTGCAGTCTGACGCTAGCTCACCCGTGAATGTTGATCTTGATGTTTTGTTAAACCTTGATACCGTTTGCTTGTAGAATTTTTTTCCGCGTAGTTCTCTCCCGCCTTCCCTCGGCGGATCTTCGTCTATATGCGTCCTGGTTCTACTTTCGTCCGATCTCTTCGCCATTACGTGACTGTTGCATTTTATCATATTTACGCGAACTGTTAATCTCGGTACTTGTATATTTGGTGGATTCAACGTCGAGGTTTGTTGTTGTCTTCCACTACTTGGTTCATCGTATTGTTTCGAAGATTAGCACCTTATTAATAAGAAACTCGCCAACAGGACCGTCTTCCTTTTTGGATCCGAATCGGTTGTTCGACGGGCTCAGAATGTATAGTCGCTCGTTGCCTACAGGCACGACTATCGTGGATCCAGCATATCGGTAGACGTTGTGAGAAGACTAAGCGTTGCTCGAACAACCACTAGACATCATGGATCAACAGCTTTTGCAACTTAATCGCTCAACTTAGCCTACTACTTCCGAACTTCATCAAATTCACCTGCTTTTGGACATTCTGAACACAAGCTAATAAGAAAAATCAAATATCTCAGGTAATGCTCACCAATCCAGCCGATCTCCATAAATTGCCAGTCGTTAATCGATCATCCTCGCGCAAAATATCATGATTACGGCAAGGAGTATGCAAAAGCTTCAGATACCTCGGCCAACACCTGTTAAACCCATGCTATCGTTGAGGAGTTCAAAGTTACTTCTGAAACTGTCCCGTGGAGCACACTGCTCGCCAGGGTATTCCGATATTCCGAGGGTTTCGGCGGACAATTAGGAGAATCGTAGAAACAACTATATCATGAAATGATTATCACAAAAGTGAAACTTTACCAACTTCGCTTCGAAATCTGCATTAACCTTCTCAGCAAATTTAGTGACATTGTTTAGAGGAATGCGTAAATTCGGACATTTTTAGTTGCTGATCTGTCTAGGTGGCTAAGTTATTTGTCGTGGAAGTCTGAATGTTTTGCTTTTCCTCAAGAGTACGGGAACGATTAGCCCGTATCATGTATTCGCATGAACCGTTTACGGCCGGTGCTTTCAGGTAGCTATTTTAATGTCGTTCTATGTGAATTATTTACCGAGATACGGGATTCCAAACAAACCCATAAAACTTGTATTATCGTGGTTAATGTTGGAATTTCGTAAGAATTGGGGAGGGTGTATTCAGGTTAGGCAGCATGAACTGGCGAATGTCTGTATTATTATTGAAACGCTTGAACGTGACACTGTAGGTTTGTTATGTTTCACCTTTGCCCCATCTCAAGTGTTTACGGAGATAAGGGATTTCAAACACACTCATAAGGTTTGCTGTTGGCATTGGGTGATCTCAACGGCAAATCTCAGTACATCACATTAAAGAACCAACCCCGAGCCACTTTCATTCTTCATTACCAATGTATTTGCAAATCAAGCTTGATAAATAACGGAATTAGAGGTTGGAATAGCGAACAGCACTGTAAGTACGAGGAGCTTACTGAAGTTTTCCATCAGCTGGATCTCTTGCAGAGCATTAAAAAGTGCCTCGAGTAACATCCACCATCAGACTACACATAGTCTTAAGTGCCCCGTAGCCCATGAAACGTTTACTGATACAGCAGCTGCCGAAGTGTAACATTGGTTGCGCCGTGTAGGCAAAGTGGTGGTGTTTGACATACCCGATATGATACCCTTGTTGCCTGTGAAGAGATTCTTAGTCCAAGCCAGGGATATGGAAGAACAAGCGTGCTACTTACTTAGACTTCGCAAAAAAGCGCAGCAAAAGTATTGTTCACCGTTTCTGCGGTTTGCAAGTGGACTTGTAGCAGACGATTTCGTCATAAGACAGAAGTAAGTCGGGTATGGCACAAATTTTAACTCCATAAAAGTGTTTGGTGACAATACGCCACTCCAAAGACAAATATTGCGAAACGATATTTCCCGAGAAAAGAAAAACTTACGCAACACAGCCAATAATCTCATTGAGCTGACCGTAGATCCACGATTTATCTGATTCTGCAAGTTGCAACTGAAAACGCCGTCGCGTCGCCAGCCCAGGCGGACACTGAATAACAAACCACCTCTGACTCTGATGACGCCAGGCGTGTCCAAGTTTTCACAAAGAAACTCACGGTTATCGCTAAAATCACATCCCCTAGTCCTTAACGTCTCCCACCGTCAACCGAGGCCTTGACTGGAAAAATTCATAGACTTGTGACATACACATTCATCCATGGCAATGGAAGAAGCAGCCTAAACCCCTCTAATAAAGGTCCGGCTGGACGAGTACAGTCATCCTCTTCTTACCAGAGAGATTTCTGTCCGTTATCTGGAGTAAACGTAAATAGAAACAACAAATCCAGCACGCTTGAACAAGGTTCTAAATCAACAGTAAGACTTGTATGAGACTTACTAGAGAATATTTCAGACTTGCATTATAGAAGTAGACCAAATGTACTTCACAAGAGCGATGAATCTGTTTCTAAGAGCCACATTCTAAGAAAAGACGCTTCACAGGTAAAACTGCACAATTTTCTCCCCACTGCTTTCAGGTCAACCTACTACTATACTAGGGATCACGGTTATCATCCATTATCCAATAGATCCGCAGTAACTCATATTGCTCAAAATATGGGTGCTAGGAGGAACCAAATTCCTATTATGTACACCTCAGCAAGTACGTCGTCACCTGATTGTGTTACTAACTCAGATTTCCGTCAGACCAGTTTGTTTTAGTGCACCCCTCGATATTTCATCAACCGCCACCTGCCCCCCCTCCACAAGTCCCACTCTGTCATCCCACCATAATAACACTCCTCCAGCACTGCCTAGCTTGGAGTCAAACCTTCGCAACATCCACTCAAATATGAGCAGAAATCTGGCACGTTCCTTAGATCAGGCCTTTCTATTTGGTATTTCGCAACCCACTGCCCCATCTGTCATGCAGTTTTTCAGTAGTTTATCTGCTGTATCTGACAAAAAGAATTCCGCAAGTTTATTACTAATGAACGCAAGATCATTGGCTAGAAAGTTGCACCTATTCAAATCCTTTCTCTCTTTACCTCATCCCCATATCATTCTCGTGACTGAGACGTGGTGCTGCCCTGATACCCCAGACAGTCAGATGAGTATCGTGGGGTATCACGTTTTCTAGGGACCGTTTCATAAGACGAAAAGGTTGATGCATCATTTACCTAAGAGAGCAATTTTCCGCAGTAACACTGGATGAGTCTATCATTCATAAAAACGAAGACTCTCTGTGGTTAGTGGTATCCATTGGTTCTCGCGAACTACTTATAGGATCCACCTACAGACCGCCTAATGCTGTGAGCAATGATTTGACTGACCTTATGGAGATAATGAACCATGTGTTCAGTAGGCCTTGCGAACACAAACTAGTGGGCGGTGACTTCAACATGCCTGATATCTCATGGGCCTCATTCTCTGCTGCAGCAAAACAGGCCGAATTCTTTTCAGGCATTCAACGGAACGGTTGGAACAAACATGTCTTAATGCCCACCAGACAGAGGCACGCATTGGATCTCACATTCATTGTGGGTATTTCGTCTGTAGAGGTATCCCTTCTAAAACAATTTCAAGGGGGCAACCACAGTGTCGTCAAATGCCTGCTTGATTTCAATATGGCTATCAAACCGACGGTTGTATTCTACCGTCCCAGTGAATTCATTGATTGGCATGCCTTCTCGCCACTAAGATACTTAAATTGGAATAGCTTCCTTCGCACATCAGACTCAAGCATGGCGGCCGGGGGACTTATCAGACATTTAACGTTTTTTACCGACGATTTGGCCCCGTAAGATCAGAATGCGCCGGCTCGTGTGTACACGGAAAAATCCTAACTGCAAAAGAGACTGACAGACTCAAAATGCAAAAGTCGAAATAAGGAAGAACACTAGATTTCTCCCAAGTGATGCAAGTAAGGAAAGTGTTTGAACACCTAGAACGTCGAACGCAGCTCCGTCATACAGAATAAGAGAAAATCGCACTCCGTATTGAGCAGAGATACATGAAACTAGTGCAACTGATGAGACGGAGATATTCCACGAGGGGCCCGTTATTAGTTACCTCTCTCAAAGATAACAGGGTTGTTGATGACCCTGTGGCAATAAGTGAAATCTTCAGCTCACATCTTGCTGCTTCGTTTCACGTAGAAAGTGCCTCATTATCTGCTTATATTTCAACGAAATCAGATAACGTTTTGAGAAATTTTCCAATTGATGTTCCAAGTATTCGCTCACAGTTAGCTATCATTGAGTCCTCAATACATCCTAGACCAGATGGTATCCCACCAATGGGCATCAAGCAAGGGGGTGGAGATGTGCCCATCCTATTACTCAATTTGCTCAACCTATCACTTTTATCCAGCACCTTCCCTCCTCAGTGGGAAAAATGAATCATTATGCTTCGTCACAAGAATGGTTCAAGGCAGGACGTTAGTAAATATCGTCGCATCAACCACACGTCATTCTACTCGACACTCTTTGAAAGGACAATAAAGTTGCCTACAGCGGAGTTCTTGGAGTCTCCAAATCTTATAAATCGTTCAAAGCACGGTTTATATAGTGAGCGCCCTTGTATGACATGTCAGCTGAAATTCTCGAAACATATATCGATGTCAGTCGACGGAGGAAATGCGGTGGTTATCATACTGCAAGACATGTGAAAGGCTTTTGGTCATGTGCCTCATAAATGCCTCTTAGTCAAAATAGCACCTTTTGGCATACAGGATCCATTGTATAGCCGGATGTCATCATACCTTGAAGGCCGCTCGCCAACAGTCGAAATATGAGAGCGCTGCTCAACACACAGCCAGTGACTATTGGGGTTATCCAAGGAGCGTTCTGGGTCCGTTGTTCTTGTTAGTGTACATAAATGACCTATGCGACGTTATTAGACATGGTAAGCCCTTTTTGTATGCTGACGATATCATAATCGTTTACACAAAATCGTTTACATCACCTCCTGTCCACAAAATATACAACAATACCTAGTGTCTTTGCAACTGTGGTGCGAAACACGGCCAGTGACTTTATTAGCGAGCAAATCAAACATCATCACTTATGGTTGTAAATTGTTCAATGGTTCTGTCTCACTAGATGATCATATTATTGGTATCACCACTTCCATAAGAGGTCTAGGAATACGGTATTCACACTCCTTCATTTTCTCCGAACGCACGCCTTCAGTCAACAGAGAATAAAAGAGCAATAAACTGTATCAAAAAGACGTTCAGTCCACCGACCGCGAAGCTGACGCCCTACAAAATATGTGCATGGCCTCAACTTGAGTGTTGCACATATATTTACTGATACTTACGCAATTCTGATAGGCTTGCGATAAAAAACGCCAACGATCGTTTACCAAAGGCTTGTTACAACGTCCTTCCTTGTTCCCCTACATGAAACGCTGTGAAAAGCTTGCTGCTGATCCACCCTAGTTGCAAAGACTGAAGTTGAACCTGACACTGCTGTATAAACTAATGCATTCGGACGCCCGCCACCACCACAGTGTTTTCAGTCCACTTGAAACACATCCCTCCATATAGTCTGAGAAACAAGAGCTCCACTTTGCAAACCCTACCATTTTGGAAAAATATCGTGCATACTTCTTTGGTGTAACGTATTTTCAGATTTGGAATATACTTCCCAATGAAGTCAGAGCCAGGGTTTGGAAAGCTCTCTCACGATATCAAACACAACGTCTATCTTCAAACTCTTCGTATCCGCTGCTGACCTTTTTGAACGTGGTCCGGGAAATATTCAGCCGTCAGCTGCATATAAAGTGAATAACCCTCCCGCTGTCTAACTCCCACCGAAAACGGTTCGTTGTGTCATATACTCATACGACCATTTAGCGTTTGGTTTATCGCATGCTCACTAACTCGTTTACAACTCAACACAATCCTATAGGTATGCGTTTATTCATGTGTGTGCATTGCCCAGATTGTTGAAAAATAAGATATTAGAGCTTATTAATAAATGCGGCAGAATGACGTCATGTTAGCTCTATTTATCACACGCCCGTTTCATGGGGCCTCCTAAATCGTCGACTCAAATTTCCGTCTGCGTGAATAAATCCCGTGTGCCTGGAAAAATGCCACAACAACCAGTTGACGGGGTTATATATTGTAATAATCAAAGCAGAAATAATATCGCATGAATTCTTTGTCAAAAACACTTCGAATACACAATGTTCGTCATAGCAAATGCGATCACCTCCCATTTTCTCATTTAACGTGTGAACCCGCGTTCTTTTTCTTCATCCCATAAGTATGCATTGTGCGAGGGAATTTTCTGTGACGGATGGACGCACGGATTTTTATCTCGTCTGAACAATCCGTGGGATTCCCAACTTTTTGACGGTCTTGAGCAATCGACGTAATCCTGTTCTAGGGTCTGCTCAGTGGTTCGTTGGATTTTGGAATTTCCCGTCCTGCCTCGCAAAAGCCGACTTATGTTGACATTTTCCGGACGCTCATTATACCCTGTGATTAGGTGACACTCCGAAGAAGCATTCAGACGTTCCCCTCAGGGTGACCTCGACTTAGTTGAAGATTCGACCCCCCACACAACCTTGTAGAAGATAAATTAATGTAACTTCAGATTTTTGGACTAAGTCTATAAAGCAAGCAAACTGCGTATTTCCCTGTTGTGTGCGTCAAAGTTTCATACACTACAATCATCTTCTTTTTGACCACGTCCCTTTTGGTAGCAGGTTCCAAGTTTGTGCTACTGTTTACTTATTCGTTTCTTATCATGTGGTGATCGCGCTTAACCTAGCGTGCTTCTTCCATATGCGTTGAGAAATATACATTATTATTATATACGCTGCATCTTTCCATTTCCACGGGAGTGGCGGTAAGACTACCGAACAACACAGTGGCTTTCAGTTTAAGCAAGACCCGGCCACTTGTATGAGGGAGACATGTGTTCAAAAGATACTAGTATGTCTGATTGCCGGTAGACTTCACAGCCTTCAGCAAGCTCCTAAACTGCCCCTGTTTCAAGTGAAAACCCTATCTTAGGTCCACTTGTAAATACTGTTTTGCTGATAACCACCCAAGTCTAAATCTGAAGGTAACGCCGAGAAACATCACGCAGTAAATGTAAAAAACAGAGTGCGATGACACACTGTAGGGGGTGTTTCAATCTAATGTGCTGTTGAGCGATTGAAAATGAAGGTGCGAACACCAGAGTTACATGGCAACATTTTTAAGCAGGCGTTCGAACACTATTTTATAACTGTCAGTAGTTTTGTTCGGCACCAGTGAGTGAAAGAAAGCGACACCCACTCCAGTTACATCCACCAAAACAACATGCCGTAGTATGAAGCTGCGATAACCTGGATGACGAGCGGCATCTACTAGAACAACATTTCCACAGGTAAGACACATCTGAGACCAGTTTCGGGCGAAAACATTGCAAACGTCAACAATTTTGCTTGTAGTAGAAGGCTAAAACTGCTTCCCACGTTTAATGAACCTTGCAACTCCGTGATTTTGTTGCGGTCATCCAAATTGTTACGCCCAATGCGTAGGTTCGCTGAGTCAAGTCTACGCATTCTGATCACGTGTCTCTTGTTCACAAACGGCCTCATTCCACCAGCATTCTTAAAATGGCTTATGATCTTACAGACATGCAGACAAGCGAAGTCGACGTGAGAGTGGACGACTAACAAGACGGAACATTAATACAACGGAACGACGAACGAACATGCCGCAGAGCCGTAGGTTCGAGTGCGCGTGCGAACTGTCAGTAACGATGCTCGTTCGAATAAACGTTCAACCGCGTACAAAAGTTGAAAACAAAGAGAGTAGAAGTGGTGATCATAGCCTTGGCACAGTTAGCAGTAATCAAACAAGGTCCTATAGAGCTCCCCCGCTAGAAGACAACCAGAGTGCTGACTGGCAGTGTAGGAGTTTTCCAGTTAACCGGAACCGTTGACTCGAGCACGAATGGTCCAATTTACTCCTGCCACATAGCCCGCGTCTAGTGTGGTGGAAGAGGGAGGGAAAACAGTTGAAACTGTTTGGGCTAGCACGATTGGAAAAGTTAGTTGTTGTTAAGCAGGGGAATTAGAAACAGACACGTTTTGATCGGCCTACATGTCCGAAAACTTGTTCGCCTCCAACGTAGGCGGTCCTCACAGGACTTTTAGCTTTTCCGGACCTTCTCGCGATGCGTGGCCTTAGCGTCCATGCAAATGATGGATGGCTAACTCCAGGTATCTAGAATGTGCGATACTCATAAATGGACAACGATAACCTCAATAGGTTTTTGACACCATGGCGTCCTACAAGATAAGGGTTTCTTTTTATATTTGGGAGAAAATGTCTTATCGTCAGAGTCTGATATAGGTAAGGCCATCTAAAAATAACTTGCTGGGGAGTTGCAACGACCAAAATGAGATGCGGCGGACGGTCACATAGTCTGATATTCGCACTGGCCTCCGCAACTTTTCATCACGTCTGCTCTGAAAAATTGGTTCCGTTGAGGCAGGCAGAACCGCATCCAAAAGTGAACATGTACAGAAGCTGAGAAATTTATTAGCCCAATTAGACGTTGCCGTTCGCGAATCAGTTTATCTATCATGCACCCCTGTAAACGCTGACTTCAGTCCATCGATAGAGATCATCTCGCGTTTACCATTGTGTCCAAACACGAAATTCCTAGTATGACATGGGAGTACTTGGAATGGTCCTGTGCATGGCTGGTGCGGAGGTCATCGAGGAGTAACTGCACATATCAAAGGATGAGAACAAGCTGCCGGACGAGAGTGTATGTACGTTGGCGTCGTCTGTTCCTTTGGTGGAGTTGGCCGGAGACGCCTCATGTGTTGAGCCAACCGCTGGCCGTAATCCGTGAAGTTGATGGGTCTTTTTCCGTATGGGGCAACCGTCTCTTCTTGCAAACATAAAAAGCACCCTTAAACTAACTGAGTGGGGATGGTATGCAGGTCTGCCTCCAGGGTGTTATGGATGCCTACCAAGAATAATGGCGAAACCTCGTGCTACTGGGAGTTGTTACTAGACAATGGAGAACTTTTCAACTGCCGATTAAAACGCTCAACCAACCTGTTGGCTGCCGGGTGAAAAGCTGTTGTGCGAATTCTACTACAGACTAACGCGTTGAAAAGTGATATGAAGGCTGTCAAAAGGTAACCGGCGATCGGTGGTCACTACGGCTGGGCAATGAAGCTGAACAACACAACGTCACAAGAAAGCCCTTGCGACGGTTTCCTGTGAGTTATTTGGAATAAGTTAAGCTTCTGGCTAACGTGTAAACCTTTCTGCGCATGTCAATTTATATACACACCCATCCGAATGTGGCAAACATCCGACCAGGTCAACACACGTGATAGAAATGCTCATCGGAGGACTGCCAAGCTCCCCACAAGGGTACGCGCGTGACGATGAATCTCAGACCGCTGGCAGTGCACGCACGCTTCGGCCCATGTGTGGACATCGCGACTGACATTGCGCCTGGCAAACCGCCAGGTCACTATTTTGACTTTTGGACGTGTGCCTGAGTAAGACATGCTATGCAACGTGTCGAAAATTCGGCGGTGGAAAGCCAATGGAATAACCGGACGATAGGTGCCTTGGAAAGTGTCACAACTAAACATCCCTTCGGACAAGTCTATCAGAAGGCTTTCTAGCTTGAAGGAACCGGACCGACGAAGTTGTTCAATCTCCGGGTCATTGTCTTGTGCGGCTCTGGTCGCTGCCAGATCGTCTGAGCTGCCTGCCAGGCTCTTTTCAACATCAATGCGCAAGAGAACGCCAGCGACTGGGTATGCATTGCCTGAAATGGAACGAATATCGGTCGTGGACTGAGCGATACACTCCAGGTGTCGGGTCTCCCTGGAGGAATGTCTGTCGGCTGTCCAGCAAAGAGAGTATGTTAACAGCCTATGACTCGGGAGGACGATAAAGGCCCTGCCTTCGAGGATGTGTCGAAAATGGCGGATGCCGAGATATACCGCTAAAGGTTCATTCTCGAAAGCGCTCCACCGCGACTCAGTTCGTTTTAACCGTTTAGAGAAAAACACTAGTGGACACCAATCGTCGCCGATTTGTCGTTGCAGGATTGCCTCTACAGCCACGTCTGACGCATCCACGGTTAGCGTTGAATAACTAGACGGATTGTCATGCGACAGCCACGGTATATTGGCGACAGCCCTTTTAAAATTAATGGAGGCCACTTTTGCGGCCGTTTCAAATAAGAGCGAGCGTACCTTATTTCTGTGAAGTTTGGTGGGCTGTAGCAGTAAATGGGTACAATTGGGAATGAAGCGGCGGTAAAAATGTACTGAACCATATAAACGGCGAAGGTGTTTGAACGACGTGGGCTCCAGGTAGTCCACAGTTGTCTGTACTCTGTCGGGGAGAGGTCCGATCCTGTTCGTCGATCTACTGTGATCTAGAAAGGTGACGCGAAGTACCCCCAAACGAACATTCATCTAAGTATACGGTCACCTCATGGTACGGCAAAAGGGTGAATAATGAACGCAAGTGCACGCAGTGTTCTTTCTGTGACAAGCAAGCCACCGAAATATTATTTAAGCACGGGTAAACACCAAAACACACGTCGTGAACAAAACTATGGGATGTCTGAGCGGCGTTGCTCAGACCAAACGGTATGCGTAAAAATTCGAAAAGTCCTAGTGCCGTTATGAATGCTCTCTCTGGGACGTCTTCTGGGGGTTACAGGAATCTGGTTTCAAGCGCACACTAGGTCGATTTTGGTGAATATCTGCCTTCCCGAAAAGTTTACAACCAAGTCCTGAAAGCGAAAAACTGGGTACCTAACGCGAGTGGTTACATTGTTCAATGCTCGATAGTCGCCACACGGGCGTCAGCTGCTATTATATTTCATTGCAGTGTGCGCTATGGCAGAGCCCATGGACTATTGGGCGAACAGATAATGCCGTGTTGGAGCATACGCTCGAACTCGGCCCGGGCATTTTTGGGCTTAACAAGAACCAAGCTGCGTGAATGACTTCGAACTGGCGGTCCTCGTGTGGCAGTGTGATGCGCGACGTCGGTTGTCACGGCCGGCAGCTCGTTAGCACGACCAACCAGTTGAGGGAATTCTGGTAAGAACGTCCTATGAGGCTCGCAAACCGCGGGATTGTCTATCATTGGTCTGGTTACAGCCGCGTGCGAGGGCTTGCCCCGAGCATTGAATTTTGCCAAGTTATCGATCAGACGCGATCGACATTCGTCGGGCAGTAAATGGAACTGGCGAAAGAAAGTGATGCCAAGGACAGGGAAAGATACATCCGTTACAAGGAAATCCCAGCGAAAATCGCGTCGGAGACCAAAGCTTAAACACGGTAGCCGACGGCCAAAAGTTATATTGGTCGTACCGAATGGAATCCAAACGGTAGTGCCAGATTCTGATCGCACATCCGTTACCGAATGCGCGATGACATCAATCTCTGCCCATGTATAGATTAAAAAGTGCACTCTTGAGGTCGAATCCTCCAGAAAGAAAAGGCGACCGTTGCCTGGCTGGTCAGTGGCCTTCATCGCTAAAACTCACCGGCCTGTTACAACGACGACTACATGGTGATCGACGTCGTCTAGTATATACACCGTAGGTCTGATGGTACTGACTGGCTACTAGTTCTTAGTTCTGGCGATGATCAGGCACATGTTGGTTGAACTTTGGATGGTGGCATGGTACAGTGAACACTAACGAGAAGGTCCGTTAGTCCATGCCGCAACTGAGCTATCTCGGTGTATGGCTCTAAAGGGTTACATTCATGACATTCCAGTGCTTTACGCAGGTTTGCCATCTCGGCGTCTTTTATGGCCAACAAATAACCTGCTGTACCGTTGGAGGTAACTACCTCCCCAATTAATGCTGACTGTCTCGTGCCACGGAAGGGCTCCTATATTGCGTCGACCAAAGCCGATAGATCACCTAGCGGACTCAAGGATAACACGGACAACAGCCCCTGTGCATACTGGGGCGGCCGCTGCATCCACAGCTCTTGCAGAAGCGACTGTGGCAATTGCGATTCACCTGCCGCATGTCGCATTCCCAGAAGAGCCGGTGGCTTCTTGTCACCCAACTGTAGCTGTCGGAACAGTTGTTCCAGACGCAGCGTTCCTTTGAGAATCGTGCGCCCAGTTTACTCATACCGATCGTTTGCCGATAACACTAGCCAGGGTCAGCATGTCTCGGGCAAGGCGCGGTATAAGCTGCAAGGACTTGTCCAAACCATTTGTTATATGCCAATTGCCAAACCCTATTTCCAGCACGGCGAACCGCAGCTCTGGATCAAGATCCTCAAGGGTGGGAACAGCTAGCGTGATCGATGGTAGGGAAGATGAGAGTCCAAACTTAACCTTCTTGGTATCCATAGCGAATGAATGAAAACAAACGTGCATATAAATTCATATATGGATGCGCTAGATAAACACTGTACACACCCGAAACGTAATACGAGGGGTAAAACTGGACTCAGATGTACACTGGGATATATAAATTAAACAATCTCACTAGTTTCTGATGATCAAACGGACTGACTTCAGCCATTAACGACTAACACAACCAGCAAACAAGGAGAAAATTGCCGCCAAGCGAAGTCGACGTGAGAGTGGACGACTAACAAGACAGAACATTAATACAACGGAACGACGAACGAACATGCCGCAGAGCCGTAGGTTCGAGTGCGCGTGCGAACTGTCAGTAACGATGCTCGTTCGAATAAACGTTCAACCGCGTACAAAAGTTAAAAACAAAGAGAGTAGAAGTGGTGATCATAGCTTCGGCACAGTCAGCAGTAAAGAAACAGGGTTAATCGGCAGCAGAAAAGCCTCTATTACTGGGATACACATGGTGCCTCCCAGCCTGAATGTCCTATGAGTGCACATGGTTTGTCCCTTCGACTCGATACACATCAGTGCGATAATGGATGACCCAGGATGTTTTAAATCTATAGTTGGCAAAAATACAGTTCATTTTCATATCAATTGGATAAATGAACATTACCGTTTGGAGGGTTTCATTCGCCGTGTACAATGTGCTGATTCCTAACGTCTAGTGGTTGTCCGAGCAACGCTTAGTCTTCTCACAACGTCTACCGATATGCTGGATCCACGATAGTCGTGCCTGTAGGCAACGAGCGACTATACATTCTGAGCCCGTCGAACAACCGATTCGGATCCAAAAAGGAAGACGGTCCTGTTGGCGAGTTTCTTATTAATAAGGTGCTAATCTTCGAAACAATACGATGAACCAAGTAGTGGAAGACAACAACAAACCTCGACGTTGAATCCACCAAATATACAAGTACCGAGATTAACAGTTCGCGTAAATATGATAAAATGCAACAGTCACGTAATGGCGAAGAGATCGGACGAAAGTAGAACCAGGACGCATATAGACGAAGATCCGCCGAGGGAAGGCGGGAGAGAACTACGCGGAAAAAAATTCTACAAGCAAACGGTATCAAGGTTTAACAAAACATCAAGATCAACATTCACGGGAGAAATGGCCTGTCAGGCGCGTAACTCGAGTTGTTCAAAAAAGGCCAGTTATTATTGCGTGCTGGTGCATATCCAGTTTTTACCATTTGATCACTCAACTTTGCGTACAATTTTTTGTATTTTGTCATATTCACTTGTTTCAAGACCTTTTGAACCTTACTAATTAATAAAAGTTGAATATTATATAGTAATGCCCTCTAAGTCAGCCACTCTTCAGAAATTGCCAGTCGTCAAGCGATCCTCCATGCGCAAAAAATGCGTGTTGACTGGGAAGAAAGGTGTAAAGTATTCTGGTTGTTCAGCCAACATATGCCCCACTCCTGATATCGCAGAGGAGATCGAGGCAGCTGCTGAAACGGCAGTCTCAACAGCGAATCTTAGCACATCACCTGAAAGGCACAACACCAAACCATGTTCAGTTCCCATTACCAATGTATTCGTAGATGAGGCTGAAAATTGAGGGAATTAAAGGCTGGAATAGCGAAACTACACAGTAGAAGCGGGGAGCTTGCCGAACTTTTGCACATACTAAATCCGCTATTGTGCATTATAGATGCCTCAAGTGACCTCCTCCATCAGACTATTCCTAGTCACGAAGACCTCGTAGTCGCCGGAACGCTTGTTGATACTGTAGCTACGGAATTGCACAAGCGGTTACGTTGTGCAAGCAAAGTGTTGGTGTTTAACGTACCCGACAGAATACCTCTGCTCTCGATGGAAAGGACCTTACTCAAAGCCAGTAAGATGAAAGAACAAGAGTGCCATCGTTTAAGAGTTCACAAGAAAGTACAGCAGAAGCGCTGTCCCTTGTTGCTACAGTTCACGAGTGAACTTGTAGCAAACGAATTTATCAGAAGATAACCGGAAATCAGGCGTGGCACAAATTTTAAGTCCATAAAAATCTTTGGTGACAAGACGCCACTTCAGGGGGGAAATATTGCGAGCTAATATTTCCCGAGAAAAAATCACAGCCAACAATTTCATTGATCTGACTGTAGATCTCGACTGCTCCACGAGTTCATTGATCCAGCAAGTTACAACTGGAAACGCCGTTGCGTCGCCGGTCGAAACGAACACTGGAAAACAAACCACGTGTAGCTCGGAGAACGTCAGACGCGTTCAAGTTTCCAAAACGGAACTCACGGCCACTGCTAAAAACATATCTCCCAACGCTTAGCGTCTCTCTCTGTCAACCGCGGCCTTGACTAGAAAAAATCGTACAACTAAGGCATCCATAGTTACTCAGAACACTGGAAGAAGCAGCCTGAATCCTTCTGATGATGACGCGGCTGTTCAAGCAGCGCCATTCACTTCTCATCAGAGGAATCTCTCTCCATTATATATAGTAATCAACAAAACCAACGGCAAATTCAAAACACTCGAAGGATGTTCTGAATCAAAAGTAAGACCTGTAAGGTGTTTACCAGAGAACAGTATTTCGGATTTGCAATATAAGGATAAACCAAAGAAACTTAACAGGAGTCATGGATCTGGTTTCAAAAACCACATTCTAAAAAACAACGCTTTGCATGTAAAACTGCACAATCAGTCTCCCACTGCTTCCAGGCAAACATACTACTATCCTAGGGGTTACGGTTACCATCCATTATCCAATGGCTCCGTAGTAACTCATCCTCCTACCCAAAATAGAAGTGCTACTAGGAACCAGGTTCCCAATATATATACCCCAGCAAGTATGTCACCACCTGAATATGTCAACAACACATATGTCCGCCAAACCAGTCCTTTTTTAACGCATCTCCCGATATTTCATCAACCGCCACCTGGCCCCCCTCCCGAAGTCCCCCTTTGTCATTCCTCCATAATGCCACTCTTTCAGTACTTCCTATCATGGAGCCAAACTTTTACAACATCCACTCGAATATGAGCAGAACCTCGGTACATCCCTTAGATCAGGCCTTTCCATTTGGTATTTCGCAACCCACTGCCCCATCTCTCATGAAGTTCTTTAGCAGTTTATCTGTTGTATCTGACAAAAAGAATTTTGTAAGTTTATTACATATGGACGCAAGATCATCGGTTAGTAAGATGCACATTTTCAAACCATTTGTTTTTTTATCTAATCCCCATATCATCCTCGTAACTGAGACGTGGTGCTCTCTTGACTCCTCAGACAGTCAGATGAGCATCGAAGGATATCACAAGCTTCATAGAGATCGTCTCACAGGACGAGGAGGTAGATGCATCGTTTACGCAAAAGAGCAATTTTTCGCAGTAACACTGAATGAGTCTTTACTTCATAAACTCGAGGACTCTTTGTGATTAACGGTCTCTACTGGTTCTCACGAGCTACTTATAGGATGCATCTACAGACCGCCAAATGCTGTGAGCAATGATTTAATTGACCTTGTGGAGATAATGAATCATGTGCCCAACACGCCTTGTGAACATGAAGGAATAGGCGGTGACTTTAACATGCCTAATATCGCCTGGACCTCATTCCCTGCTCCAGCAAAACAGGCCCAATTTCTTTCATGCATTCAACTGAATGGTTGGAACCAACATGTCCTAATGCCCACCAGAAAGGGACATATTTTGGATCTCACATTTACCTTAGGTATTTCGTCTACAGAGTTATCTGTTCTACAACAATTCCCTGGAAGCGACCATAAAATCGTCAAATGTCCGTTTGATTTCGATATGGCTACCAAACCGACAGTTGTATTCTACCGTCCGATCAAATTTATTGATTGGAATGCCTTCTTATTCCTACCAAGATCCTTAAATTGGAATACCCTCTTTCGCACATCGGACCCAAGCATAGCGGCCGGAGAATTCATCAGACATCTCGCGTTTTGTATCGACGTTTTGGTCCCCATTAAATAAAAACGTGTCGGCTCGAATGTACAAGGTAAAATCCTTACTACGAAAGACCGACAGACTGGAAATGCTTAAGTCGAGGTGCAGAAGAAAACTAGACCTTTCTCTGGTGATGCAAAAGAGCAAATGTTTGAACACAGAACGTCAGACGCAACTCCGTCACATAGACGAGGAGAAACTCCCACTCCGTAGTGAGCAAATATGTAAAAAATAGTGCCACTGATGAGACGGAGAAATTCCATGAGGGACCCTGCTATAAGAACTATTACTTTCAAAGAAAAAACGGCTGTCGATGACCCTGTAACGATATGCGAACTCTTCAACCCACATTTCGTTGCCTTGTTTAGCGTATAAAGCACCCCATTACCTGCTAATATCCCATCAAAATCAGATAAATGTTGAATAATGTTTTAATCGATGTTCGAAGTGTTCGTTCACAGTTGGCTAGCATTATGCCCTCAATCAATCCTGGACCAGATGGTATCCCACCAATGGTCGTCAAGCAGGCAGGTGAGGATATACCCATCCTCTCACTCAATTTGTTTAACCTATCACTTTTATCCAGCACATTCCCCCCTCAGTGGGAAACCTCAATCATTATGCCTCGTCACAAGAGTGGTTCAAGGCAGAACGTTAGTAACTATCGTCCAATCAACCACACATCAATCTGCTCGAGAATTTTTGAAAGGTTAACAAAGGTGCACATAGTTGAGGTCTCAAGGACACAAAACATTATATACCCCTCACAGCACGGCTTCCTTGGTAAACGCTCTTGTGTGACATGTCAGCTCGAATTCTTAAACCATATATCGACGTCCGTCTATGATGGAAGTGCGGTAAGTATCATACTCTTGGACATGCAAAAGGCTTTTGATCGTGTGTCTCATAAGCGCCTCTTGATCAGAATAGCATCTTTTGGCATACAAGATCCCTTGTATAGCTGGCTGTCGTCATACCTTTAAGGTCGCACTCAAACAGTAAAAATAGAAGAGCACTGTTCAACACCAAAACCAGTGACTAGTGGGGTGGTCCAAGGAAGCGTTCTGGGTCCGTTGCTCTTCTTAATGTACACAAACGATCTGTGCGACGTTATTACACATGGCAAGCCCTTTCTGTTTGCTGACGGTATCAAAATCGTTTACACATTCCGCCAGGGCAGTGACATCAATTTCTGTCTAAAAACTATATGACAGGACCTGGCGTCCATGCAGTTGAGGTGCAGAACATGGCTGATGTCGTTTACAGCAGACAAATCGAACATCCTCACTTATGGTTGTAAATTACCCCATGGCTCCATCTCACCAGATGGTTATAATATTGACACAACCACTTCGGTCAGAGATCTTGGAATACGGTACTCAAACTCCTTCAATTTCTCTGAACAAGTATGCTTCCAGGTAGCAAAAACTAAAAGAACAATGGGCTGCATCAAGAAGGCGTTCAGCCTACCAGCTGCGAAGCTGACGCTCTACAAAATGTGTGCTCGGCCTCAACTCGAGTATTGCACCTTCATTTACTGCCACCTACGCAAGTCCGACAGGCTTGTGTTAGAAAACCTGCAACGATCGTTTACCAAAAGCTTATCAGGATATTCCTCTTCGCTCACCTATAGACAACGTTGTGAAAAACTTGGCATTGATCCACTCTGGCTTCGTAGACTAAAGTTGAATTTGACGCTGCTGTATAAACTCATACATTCGGATGCCATTACCACAGCGATCACCGTCCACTTACAACACAGCCCTCCATATAGTCTAAGAACTAAGGATTCCATCTTGCCGACCCCGATATCTCGGAAGAATATACGTGCAATCTTCTTCCTTGTAAATTATTCCTACATTTGGAATAAAATTCCAAATGAAGTCAGAGCCAGTAACAACATTCAGCGTTTTAAAAAGGGTTTGGACGGCTATCTTACGTCAACAAATACGATGCTCATCTTCGAACTCTTTGTATCACCTGATGACCTTTTTGAGTGTGGTCCGAAAAACATTTAGCCGTCAGATGCGTAATACGTAGACAACCACTCCGCTGTCCAACGTCCCTCGAGAACAGCCCTCTTGAAACGGTTTGTTATATGGTTTACTCACAAGATCATTTAGTCCTTGGCCTACTGTGCGCTCACCAAACCCTTTGACACCCAACAGTATTTTAATGACATGTGTTTACTCATGTAGATGCAATGCCCAAATTGCTATGAAATGTTAACTCGGCGCTTAATAATAAGTTCAGCAGAACGATGTCATGTGAGCTTCAGTTGTCACGCACATTTCATGCGGCCCTCCAAACCGTCGACTCAATTCTCCATTTACCCGATTAACTCTCGAGTGCATAGTAGAATACCACAACAAACAGTAGATAGGGTTATATATTACAATAATCTGAGCAAAAATAATAATACCGAACGAGTTCTTCGTCAAAAATTCCCTATACATATTGTCTGTCATAGTAAATGTTATAAGCCCACATTTTCTAATCTGACGTGTGGAATTACATTCTCCCTCCCGAGTTCCATATTATCCATTGAGCGGGGAAATTTTTCTACGACATGTGGACGCACGGAACTTCGTCTAAGCTGAACGGTTCACGAGATGTTCTACTTTGTGACGTTTTCGAGCAATCGACGAAATGCTGCGTTGGAATCTGCCCATTCGTTCGCTTGATTTTGGGATTTTCCGCCATGCCTTACCAAAGCCGATCTATCTTGACAATTTCCGGATGCCAATTTTATTCCCTAACAGCAAAAAATTCCGAGGGTGCGTTTGAACATTTTCCCGGAGTGACCTTGGAATATTTGAAAAATCGCTCATCCCACAACCTTGTAAACAGTGAATTAGTGTAACATCCCATTTTTTGAGACTGATTCTGTAAAGTGAACGAACTATCTCCTTCTCTGTTGCGTGCGTCAAAGTTTCATAAACTACAGTCATTTTCGTTTTGACTACGTCCTTCTTGCAACAGACTCGTATGTTACTGTTTAATTATTCGTTTTTGTATGGTTTGTAAACATCTACAGTGATCGCGCATAAACAGGCGTGCTTCTCACATACGCGTTGAGAAATATATATTATTTATTTGTTCATTTATTTAGTGTCAGACTGCAAGAAAGGTCCGTAATAAGTATAAAGAATTTCAACCTAAGGTGACAAACAAGTCAATGAGGAGGGAATAAATGGGGCAGGGACCGTGGTCATCAACGTTCTATTAACACATCATAATTATCATGCACTCACGCAAACAGCTACTTCAACATACTTTAAGAATTTGTACACCGTGCTGCCTTACGAGCAGCATGGCGTCAGTTCAACTCCTATGGGTTTCTTGGCCCTTGCACCTGTCTGTGCTGAAAAGTATCAGCAGGAATCGAATGCCGTCGTTGATTTACGGTCAGTGCGTATTTTTGGAATATCCTGTGAATTGTGGCGGAAGAAATATTCAAAGAAATATAAAATATGCCTGTTTTGCTACAGGTAATTTTTGTTTTAGTGCGTGAACGATTTTTATCATGGACGCCGAAGAGTGGTGCTGAGTTGATATCCAAATAGGTTGATGAGGGTGCGTACTTCCTTTCGCACCTGCGAAAAACAAACCGGCGTGGAGTAATAATACACCGAACGAACTTGGAGCCTAACTTTCCCATTGGGCGTTTGGTTACCCAAAATCGGGTTGGAGAGAAGCACGTATACGGTACGGTTGGCGGCATCCGATTCGGATTAGCCTGTCACAGTGACCGAAGCCAAAGGACGCCTGCGCTTATCCATCACTGCAATTGGCTTGCGCTGCACCAATTGCAGTTCCACCAACACACCACATATTCAGCGTAAACCCGAAGGAATAAGACTGGGAGGTGTGCCAGTGGGACCTTTGTGTCCAGCCGGCCAATGCTGGTTAGCCATTTGATTGGCTAATAAGGAAAGGAAACTCATATCTCTCGGAAACTAAACAGAGAGAGACTGCAATGACGAGATCTACACTGAGAAGAAAGATTTTTTGAGTGTAATATAAGAAACGTTGCAGTATATGAGTGCAGATTAGTGCAACCTGAAGAAGATAGGGATTAAAAGCAAAATTCTCATTGGATTATGAAAAGCCAGGCGGACCATCCATCATACATTACATCAACAAAGCCGGAGAAAAGAATGGGTAGAAGACCACAGACACTCAAGTTTCTGAAAGGAAGAGCGGATTAATTGTCAATGACCAGTATGTTGGCAGATGCAGTCATTAACAGAAGTAGAATATATATACTGATATGACCTACCTGAGCCTAGCGTACTCGCCGCCTCTTCGCCGACGGGGTACTATGAGTACGTTGGTGACCTACCAGCCCCAAACGGCCAGCGCATTCGCGGCCGCACACATAGCAACGCCATATAGTCACGTCACCGCGACCTATGGCACCGATGGTTCCTTTGCGTACCGCACGCTTCCGCTCGCGACCACGCAATAGTTGCTCGTTGAACGCTCGGACGCCCGCCCGAACCGTATTCCTCCAGGCCGTCCGGTTCAACGCCAAATCTTCCCAACATCTAAAATCAATGTTACAACGTGAAAGACTTACCTGCACAACATCCTGGTACCTCCGCTTCTGGCCACCGGGATTTCGCTTACCTGACTTCACTTGTCCGTACAGTAACTGCTTCGGGATACGGTCATCGCCCATCCGACAGACGTGACCGAGCCAACGGAGCTGGTTCAGCATCAACATGGCTTCCATCCCGTCCATGTCCGCTCGCCGCAGTACCTCAGTGTTCGGAATCATGTCCGACCACCGAATACCCAAGATGCGCCTCAGACACTGAACATGGAAACGGCTCAAATAGCTCACGTTCCGCTGATACAGTGTCCACGTCTCACTGCCGTACAGCAGGATAGACAGCACCATTGAGCGGTAGACACACAACTTCGTGGCCATCTTCAGGCTGTGATTCTTCCAGACACGCCTTTCAAGACGTCCGAAAGCAGCGCTAGCCTTTGCCACACGCGCTCTCAACTCGCGGTCCACGGACAGATCTGTCGACAAGTTGCTACCCAAGTAGCAAAAATCCCCGCAGCCATTCACAGTGTCTCCAGCGATGCGAATTTCGGGTGGAGGTACACAAGCAGCACCTCCACCAGGAGAAGGCTGAAAAAACGAATACGTCTTACCTGTGTTGATGTCCAACCCGAACTTCGATGCTGCCGAAGCGAATGCTGTAGCTAGACGTTGCAGCTCTTCTTCGCTGTGCGCTAGCAAGGCGCTGTCATCGGCGAACAGAAGCATCCGCATCCTTGAGGTCTGCAGCCGGGTTGAGGCGCCAAATCGTCGGATATTCAACAGACGCCCGTCCGTCCGGTACTCCACCTCGACACCATCCTCTCCAGAGTTCTGAAAAGCAACTGTTACCATCGCAGTCAAATATAAACTAAATAGGGCTGGGGCTAGAACACAACCCTGCTTCACGCCAGTGACGATGTCGAAATCATCAGAGGTCGATCCACACGATTGCACCTTCGCCTTCATGCCCGCATGCAACAATCTAACCATATTGACGAACTTACCTGGACATCCAAACTTACCAAGCACCGTCCACAGCGCCTCGCGGTTCACGGAATCGAACGCCTTGGTGAAGTCCACGAACAGGGCATACAAGGGCTGATTCCGTTCTCGGCACTTCTCCTGAAGCTGTCGAGCAGCAAACACCAGGTCGATTGTACTCCGACTCGACCGAAATCCACACTGCTCCTCGGGAACATTCATCTCCAGAACGGACGCATTCAGTCGGTTCAGGAGGATTCTGGCAAGCACCTTGCCTGCACAGCTCAAGAGGCTGATACCTCGGTAGCTGTCGGTGCATTGCTTGCTACCCTTCCCTTTGAACAAGGGTACGATGAGGGCATCCTTGAAGTCTTGCGGCATCACCTCGTGCTCCCAGATGGAGTGAACCAGCTGGAGCAGAGCGCGTTCCAACGCCGGACCGCCATTCTTCAGGATCTCACCTGGCAGCCCATCCTCGCCTGCAGCCTTCCCGTTGCGCAGTTGACCAATCGCCCTCTGCAACTCCAGCAAGTCGGGGGCGAGAGCAAGCGAAGATTTGACGTCCTGTTGCGGCAGACTGTTAACAGTCGCCCAATCAATTGTAGTAGGGCGGTTTAACAGGCTGCCGAAGTGTTTGCGCCATATTCCCATGATGTCTTCCGGCTGGCTGCAAGAACAACCGGTGTCCACGTCTACCAGTGCTTTAGTAGACTGGATAGACGGACCGAAGATCGCCTTAAGCGAATCGTAAAACTCCTTGTGTTGCCGACGATCTGCGAAGCCCTGCATGCGCTCGCCCTGTTTCCTCCACCAGTTGTCCTTAATTCCGCGAACACGCTCAGCCAGTTGACGGCGGATATTCCGGAACCTAGTCTTCTTCGCTCCATTGCCAGGGTCCATTGTGCATGTGGCGAACGCGGCATTCTTCTCTCGTACCAAGTTGGAGATAGCCACGTTGTTGTCATCGAACCAATCCGGGCGTTTCTTGCGCTCCACACCGATCGTCTCGGTGGCTGCTACCATAATCTGTTTCTTCAGTTGTTGCCACATACCCTCGGGGGTAGTGGGTACAGGAGCATTGTGCAGGCGAGCGACGACTGCACGTTGAAAGGCAGCCTTCGTCTCGAAGTTCTCCAACCTTCTGATATCCAGCTTCTGCCGTTGTCCAAAAGATCTACAATAAACGGACTTGCGTACATGGATAAACAATTTGGTCCTGACCAGCCTATGATCTGTGCTACATTCAGCCCCGCGCATCACTCGCGTGATGCGCACTTCACCAATGTCGCGCTGCCGCACAATCACGTAGTCAAGTAGGTGGTGGTGACCGCTTCGTGGATGAGTCCACGTCGTGATGTCGCTCGCATCCAGCTGGAATCGGGTGTTCGTGATAGCCAGCTCGTGAGTAGCACACAGGTGCAGCAGACGATCACCGTTCGCGTTGACTGAACCAATGCCGTAGGGTCCGAGGACTCCCGGCCAAGCTACAGAGTCGCGCCCAACTCTAGCGTTCAAGTCACCCAAAACAAACAGTCGGTCATTCACTGGCGCAGACCGGATTGTGGCGGACAGCTGATCATAGAACTGGTCCTTTGTATCATCAGTGTGACACATAGTTGGACCATAAACACTAACAAATGTAGCACACTTACCTCGACCGAGTCGCAGGCGCATCGACAGCATTCGGGGGCTGATGCCGTGCGGTTCGCCTATCATCAAACCATTGATGCGATCAGCGACTGCAAAACAGACACCATGCTCCCGAACACCGTCTGTCGGGTAGCCTATCCAGTAGAAAGTGTACCCGGCGCCTGCTTCCCGCAACTTACCTTGGTCTGCAAGCCTTGTCTCACTCAAGGCTGCTACGTCGATTCCATACCGCCGCAGTTCCATCGCGATCAGGGCGGTGCGTCGTTCCGGCCGTTCTGTGGCGCTGCATCGATCCAGCAGAGTGCGCACGTTCCACGTCCCAACCGTAAGCGTGTTGCGTCCACGGGCCTGTCTCCAGTTGGTCTTCTGGGCACTGAAACCTAGTTGAGCATTATCTGCTCGGGGGCTCGTGATTGGGGGGACGTATGAGGGTGAGTGTTTGGCAGTAGCATGTTTTCGCCTATCCACCCTGCCATGTGCAGCAGATAGGGCGATCCGGTTTATCCTGCGCGACGGCTGATGCAGTATACTATTTGGTTTAGTTTGTATCATCATCATTGTAATTATGGGCTTCGGATACTGCCAGGACGCCCAGACCTGTGCAGGAGAGCGATTAGGGCCCTCAACAAAAGCCTTTGGCTAAAAAGCCTGAACCGCAAGGCAGCAGCTGTCTCCCACATACACATGCAGACGCGACAGCATCAAACACCACTGTACACACGATCCCAGCAACCAGACACACAATCAGTCCAGGCAGAAACAGGCACCTTCCCAACGAAGCCACAACGAATCCACAACACACAGTCTCCACGCACAACAAACGCACGCATCTGCCTTTTGTCTGGCTGCTCTCCGTCAGCCAATCTGAACCCGCAAGGACCAAAGTCTTAGTCAGCACAGCCCTCCGGATCGAAACAGCACGCAAGCCTGACCACCACAACAAGGTTTTAAAACATACATTCGTATGCGCACAGATAAAGGTGTACAAATATGTATACACATTCATATATATGTGCATATGAATAAATATATGATGATATATATGTGCATCAATATATACATACATATATAACCATATATCTACATATTTGCGTGCACATATATGTGTATATGTATGTATACCTTTATGTGTGCATATTAATACATGTGTAAAAATTTTATGTATCGAGCAATGTTATGTACATATATATTATATGTATACACATATACATATATATATGTATAATGTACTTATACAGATGTATATATGCACATTTATGTGCATATAAATATAAAGACGTGTATTTATTTGTATACATATGTATAATCATGTAGGTATGTATAACACATACATATGCATATATGCGTATGCATACATATATATGTGTATATATGTACGCATATATATATACACAAATTTATGTATACACATATGTGGATACATGTATATAAGTGCATGTATATATATATATGCATATATATATATGTATATACTCATTTACGTAAATATGCATAAACATGTACGTACGTACATAAATAATTACATTTATAGATATGTGTATATATGCATGTGGATATATATGCGTATATGTGAGCACACGTATGTACTATATTCGCATCTACACCACATAATCATATATAAATTTATGTGCACTTACAGATGTATGTGTTCATATGTATATACAAGCATATATACATATATATGTGCATATAAATATATATATATTACCATATGTATATATATACATATAATACATACATTGTATATATATAGACGCACACTACTAGCTGTCTGGTATACCCACAGAGGAACCACTGAAAAAAAACTCAATGAACCTTGCTTGACTAACGGTAATAGCCACTGGAAAATGATAACATGAACATAGCTCGTGAAACCATGTCGTGGGTGGCCCTGAATAAGGCCGTGGGTTCTTTCACATGACGCTTCAGAGTGCTGTTTCTTCCTCATCCTACCGGCAGGTCACGTTGTGTGGTCCCCGTTATCGCTGTCAACACAGGTGTATACTGGTTGAGACTCATTTTAGTTGGCACAGTAGTGGTATTACCAACTGGAAAACTGACTATATCGTATCCAGTGCACGGTGACTTCCTCCAAGTACACGGGGTACTCGTTTTGAAAGCATATCTGACAAAAGTTGCAAACCAAAGGCTTTGAGGCACGCTGCTTTACAAAAGTCTCCTTCACTTTCGTTGTGAACTGCAATAGCGTACCCTTAGCAACTCGTCTAATACGAGCTGTCTCCATGGGATCCCCGATTATGTTAATCTTCGGCACATCCCAATCAATCACACGAGGTTAACGTTCAGAATTCTTGCGCGTGTTAGAGACGAACGGTTGTTCTGTTAAAGCTTCGAGCACTTCGGTTAACTCATCAGGTATGCATGCTATTTTAATTTCGGGCGGCAATTACGAAACACCCAGCAGAGCAAGTGATGTTAGGAAGATGTAAAAGGTAGGGCAACTTGAATTGACCGTAAGAGGATTGGATTGGACAAACACATCGATACGAAGTCAACCATTGATCCGCAGAAGTCTACAGCCAATCACTGTCGAAAACGTGAACAGACTTGAATGTCAGCGCGAGGACCAATCAATGTGACACGGTGCTCCACCATCGAATTTCGTTATAACGAGCGCCGGAGTAGAACAAGTCGTTTACGTGCGTCACGCGTTGAAACAAACAAGATACAAGCGAAGTCGAACCGATCAATGAAAAAGCGAAAGCGTCAACACCAATTGTAATTCTTCATTTTGCTGATGCGTCTAGTCTATAAAGTAACCAACAGAAACTCAGTAAACTGAGATTTGATTTGTGCCACGAAGACTGAGTTTTGCTTTCGTTCCGGAACTCAGCAGTTTTCAACACTCTGTGCCATCTGCTTTCTGACTTTTGGAACCTGTCTTCTACCAACCTCTTCCCAGTCGAAAGACAGTGGCTGATATCATCCGCTATCTTTGTTCACTGATTTCTCCGTCCATAACTTCTCGAACGACGCTCGGACGCTTATCTGTACAAACTACCTATCTGGGATTGAACAGTGCAATAAAAGTTGAGGATGGTAAGATATCAACTCATTTATCCTTCGCATAGCTTCTGCATGTCTGCGTTTGTTGACTGCGTTCATACACCACAAATTAACGGCTGTATCCCGGCAAACACCCTCAGCAATTCTGATTCTCTCCAGTCGAGAAGTAAAAATGGATGCAGCCATACAGGCAACCGACCCATCAAACTGGGAAACCGGGAGTTTTGCTTTCTCAGGGGCTGGCAACACATTGATTTCCGTTAACCAGCTGGAGGGGGTCTATCAAGCAAACGAAACCCGGCATCAATATGGTAACATGGCATCATTCACTGGGATGAGAAGCAGCATTCACATATTTTGCCTCTACAAAATCGATGTGGAAAATGCGCCTTTTGCTACAGGGCACTTCCCAGGTGTCTTTCGCGTAGGCTACGTCCATTATCTCTAATGATTAAGGAAAACAGCCCTGGCGTATTGCGACAGTGGTTTCAAAATCACTGACAAAAATTCCAGGCCTACCAACGTCAGACAATCTCAAGCACTCACTGTTCAGCCTACACTGGCGTTCATCAAACACACTGTTATGACGTTCCACAATATGCTGGAAAAATCCATACACACTGGAGTAATAAGACACAGCACTGTTGATTTACTTGTTTTCGTTCTCAACACGGTTGGTGGTAAGATTGCCCAACAAAATCGTGGCCTTGAGTATATGCGAGGCCCAGCCCCTTCTATAAGGCAGCCAGATGCTCGCGAGATACTGATATACCTCATTGCCGTCAGACTTCACAGCCTACAGCAAACTGTTAAATTGACCGCTGTTTCCAGTGCAAACCATATTGCGGGTTCACTGATAAATACGGCTCTTCTGATAATCTCTTAGGCCTACCAACTGGCGGAAACGCCGAAACACATCATGCAGTAAATGAAACCAGCTGAATACGATGTCGCAATTTGGAAAGACGTCAACTATTGCCCTCATCTGTGCTGCTGAACGATCAATAATGAAGGTGCAAACAGCAGACGTACAAGGCAACATTTTACGCAGGTTTTCCAAAACTATCTTATAACTGGCAGTAGTTTTGTTTGGCACAAGTGCGTGAAAAACCATCAAGCTCACTCCAGTTACGTTTACCAACAGAGCATGCAATAGTATGAAGCCACCATAATGTAAGTGATGAGTGGCATCTCCTAAACTGTCATCTCCATAGCTTGGACACAGTTGGAATGCAGTTTTAGTACAAACGTGACGAAGCTTAGCACTTTCTCCCACAGCAGAAACCTATCGCTGACTTCCACTTCAAGTAAATCTTGCAACTTCATAATTTCGTTGCGATCCTCTAATTTGCTGTGCTTCGTGCGTAGATTAGCTTAATCGTGCCGACGCATTCTAATCACATACTTCCTGTTCACATACATCCTCATTTCGCGAGCACTCTAAAGATGCCTAATCATCTCACACATATGCAGTTCAATATCAACAGCCAGACGTCTATTCCCGGAAGAAATATTCGGCTTACCAACCTGAAAGTCGTGTGAGTGTACCAGGTTCGCATTCTCGATTTGACATTCATCGGTGCGATAATGAGTGGCCCAGGAGACTTGACATCCGTAAACTGCTAAACAACAATTTATCGTAACAATTGATTAAATAAACGTTACCGTTTGGAGGGCTTAGTTTGCGGTGTACGGTGTGCGCATTTGTGCACCGCACTTCCATACGGGCAGCCTGGCGACAGGTCCACTCCTCTATGCTTCTTAGCACTTGTAGCTGTCTGCGAAGTGTTGATGAAAAAGCATGTGCAAGTCTCCCATTGAAATCTGTGCAAGTCTACAATATATTCTACAAACGTTTGGCACATCGAGTTGAATATCCTTCTAAAGGTGTTCTCATCGTCCACCGCCATGCTGATTCAACGTATGGAAGTGATTCACCGATAATGGACCATTTAAACACTATGTTATGTCCGATGCTATGATATATATTGTTTTTCAGATCTGACTTGGAAATATCGTTTGTACTATTTTAATAAAACTCCAGATCCCATTCATTCCATCGGAGTTTTAGAGTTTTTCGTGTACGAAAGAAAACGCACTTCTGGTTGACGACATAGCTGAAGTTTTGTCATTTGGTTGATGGAAGGATTTAGCAACGAATTAATAATAAACGTACGCCGTGTAAGTTGTAGATCAATTTTTATGAACTTGTGCGTTCCATATTCTGTTAAATAGATGCGGAGTTTTCGAGTGTTTATGATCATCCCCACGGCAACTGCAAGCCACTGAAATTTGGAGGCGTCGTGAGTAAATGGATGAGGCTGCAGCTGATGACTTTCAAACATAGTGCGAGCGCAAGTCGGCGTGATCTGTTTGCCACATATACTGCTCACTGTAATCGGACGTAAGCTGATTTGCCATTATGGTAACAAAGAAATCAGCACGTTTGTGCGGTTATATGACCCTGCAGAAGATCGAATTCCATGTGTTTTCCAAAAAGCAAAGCAGTTAAACAAGAAAGGAAGCATTCTACTGCGTGAAGTATTCCGGGGTGACCCGCTCGAAGGTCAGCTTACGTGCACCCCATAGTCCCAAAGCCACAACGTGACAATGATACTGAAAGGTCGGGGTACATTGAGTATACACGTTATCATTATCTGGAATATTCCCAAAGCCCCCATGCTTTAGGTTCCGTTTTGGTAGAAGTCCTCTTATTGCCATGTGTGCTGGTCTAACGTTAAATGGTATGTAACATGGTAGGTGAAGATCACTTACCGTTGCCAGTGACGTCCGTGTAGTCATTTGCCAACATTTACTCGGACCCGCTTGCGTGGGGGAACAACACGAATTTCATCTTCAGAGGTATCATCAATGATTAGTGGCGCTGCACACGTCGGAGGTGGCAGTGTTTGAGGTCGATGCAACTGAACCAGCATAGGTGATGAAATCATAACGTACCTGGCGAAGAGGTTCGCACCTGCCCTGTGCAGAAAGGATAGTGCGATATATCAGCATTATTCATGCACTTCACATGAAAAACTAGCTGGTCATTATAGCACAGATAACCATCCATATTAACGGGGTTGCCACAATATTCACAGGGAAGCGGCCTACAGCGAATGCATTCATAGTTAACAGCAACGTACCGTATGGATAAAAGTGATTTTTAAATACGGACAGCATATGAATACACGGTAACCACAATGACTTATAGAAATTGCATTTGCGAGTGCCGTCACTGGTGTTCACTGTGTATGAATGGACCACTTTGGCTTTATATATAGCCATTCGCTCGGGTCTGTTAGCCTGATTATTGCAACATAAAGGTTGAACCTTCAAAATGAATGGACGAAGGTGATTACTCACTCTTCACAGTCGTTGCAAGTAGCCATGCGATGAAACAAATATAGCCTTCTGATGGAATTCGTCTGAATGGTGATTATGAGGTTTATTACATCAACTTACATGTTTCCTCACAGCATCCCGAACGGGGAAGTGGCATAACATTATGCTGCACCCAAAGACCACTCGTGCTGCCCGCATTTGGGCCGTCATTTTATCCATCACAAACGTTCTGACGCATGTGTGGTCCCCCATCACCCCACGAAATGTTTCGAATAGCTGGCACAGGGACGCGTAGTTTTCACTCCGAACACGAGCGTACATCATGGGTCGTCCATGACTCACGCCATCTGTAATCAGGAACTGATATAACTTCAGGCTGCAGCGGCGAATGTGGAGTGATAGAGGACCTACTTGGCCCCGTGAGTGGCACCGACGTTTACCACTTTAGGGAACCGCCTGAATAACTGTACTAACTGTCTGCGTGCGAAACATATATGCGTGTATCTATTATTGTCGTCTGTGATGGCACGCAACACGCCGTTTTTTCTCTATATGGTACAGGATTTGTGGCAGATTTAATGCTACATCAGTGCACGCTAACCCACTTACTTATTGCTAGGGGTTTCAACCGATGACGGATGTTTCAATTATTCCTGGTCGTTATATACTTGCTACAAACATTCGCAGCATACTGCTTCAACTCAGCCGTTGGTGTGTTATATTCAAAAAGATGCCCCGAGTCGTTCACTTTACTTTCCGTGAGCCGGCGAATAGTTAGATGCGCATCGTGCATTAAGACAGTTATGTCGTGGTTGTGCTCCAGTTTGAAAGAGCTAACAACCAACCCGGTTTTACTCCTAACCACGTTGGAGCGTGATTGACAGCATGTTTCGCGAGAATTGTGCAACGGGAAGTATGTGAACTCAACTAAAAAAACACGTCGTTATCCACGGCTCTCGCTCGTAAGTCGCTTATATCTTATACACCGGAACGTCATCTGCCACGAAACTCAACGGCAATCACACTCGCATGATAATATTTCAAGCATCCATCGCCTGATTTCTTGCTTGAACCATGCACGTACAGAACACTGTAATCCTTCGTGTATTTGTCCAAGCAACTTTTGAACTCGCTGAAGCTAACAAATATATTTGAAATCGTGTGAACAATCCACCACCTAAAACGGAATATAAGATGGAATCCAACCCCCCTGTATTAACCCAACAGAATATGTATCAAGGCATGTCCAAACAGATTGGCATATCATGCATCATTCATCAAGCGACAGTCAAATATAAATCACAAGTGGAAAACTTCTTCACAGGATAGCACATTCACACTGTCACAACACCTGTCACTGTGTAATATTCCAACTGGGTCAATCACAGGTCACAGTACACAAAATGTCTAACGTTCGCAATCGAGCGCAATAAAGCCACTACACTAAATTGAAAAACTACCAATGAACAAAAAAGTATATTAAAACAACTCATGCCGAAGGACAATCCGACGTCGTCTTTGTTCACATATGTATCGGGGTTCCCCGGTCCGCGAATGAAACACCAATCAGAACTGTTCTCTAGTTCACTGACCGCTGACCTCAGCCTCCGGTTGGCCAACTCCAGCCCGGTCCCCAGACGCGGCCAGTCCGCGTTTTTGAGGACCTGAAAGGAAGGGGAGAGAAATGTGTGTGGTAAAACAAAATGGCGGCGTACTGCGTGCCATTACAAATGCCAATTTCGATCAAGGCGCCAAATGAAGGACAAACCGATTTACGGTCGACTAAAACAAAACTTTCAACTCTCATGGTGCCTTCTGTCATGGAAATGAGTAATTTCCAAATTCCTGGACGATACCACAGGAATATCACCCGGTATTTAATGGATTTTCATTTTATTGCCGTCAAACGGCAGATTTCACTTTCTACGGATAATTTCCAGCCCTGATTGTGAAGTGCTAACGAATAAGCTTGTGCAAGTTTTTCGTTGAAATTCACGCGCTATCCACATATTCACCAAATATGACATACTTCGTCTTGAATATTTTTCTAGACGTGATTCGACCGTTCACCGCCATGGTGTTTCAACGAGCGGAATTAATTACCCATAATGAACCACTTAAACAGTATGTGATGCTATATGTTGTGCAGTTAACTGAAATTTGATGTTCTTGTATATATGTAGTCGTCAAAAGAAGTCTCAGACTACTCCAAGTGAATGCAGGCGTATTGCACTGAGTTCAGTGACAAAAAATGAACGAATGCAACAGAACAGTCACGAGAGTTCCAGCAAGTTATATGAATAAAGAGCTTGACTCAGAGAAAGGGTTCAAGAGGACCACCACAATATTCCAAGTTACCGGCATCCGGGAAGCGAGGATATTCCGGGATTACCGTGGGCGGCTGAAGCGCGGTCGGTGCTGCAACAATGTTCTGAGTACAATGGAGCTAAAAATGGATGAGATCCGTGTAGTATCGTCAAGCCATTACGCCACAGATAGAACAGCAGAAAGACGTGCGTGCACAAAACTTTATTGTAATTGCAAGGTCACTTTTAATCAATTCGAACAACCCGCAGAGATGACGCAAAACCTTGTTGTACAATAGTGAAGCATCGTTAGTGAGCAAAACCAAGAAAAAACTCTACAATACTCCCTCTCCAGAGCATTTGTGAGAGCTAAAATGCTCGGTAATCGTCCGATAATTAAAGAGGAAGGAACATGAAAATTGTCAACGAAAACGTGCTGGTACGGTAACATGTCTACCGGAACGCGTAGTTTGTCGAAGTGGAGGTGGGTGAGGGAGGTTGATAATGTTGTGAGTCTGTTCGGTAGAGGGATGGGGACAAGATGCTCCTTTGTCATTACTGTCGATTGCGGTTGAAGAGTCGAATGTGTAGGGAGTGGAAGGGATAGATGCTTCAGGGTTTTGCGGTTCGGCCCCATGGCTACATGTATGGGAGAGAAATTCCCAGCGCGTGTCGACGTAGGCCGGCTTGAGACGGTCAATACTCACAGTAACTTGTTTTCCGGAACGTCCGATCGTGAAAACTTTATCTGTTCGTGAGGTAACTTTAAATGGTCGAAGTGAGCGCCGAACTGCGTCATAACGAACGAAAACATGAGTGCAAGTCAGCAAGTCCTTGTTGAGTTGTTGAGGCCAGGAGTGCTGCCGAGACAGAATGGCACGGAGTGTTTCCATGCGCGACTTGAGGCAGCGCACGTAGTTCGACGGATCCATCGCAGCCTGTATATGTTGTTCGAAAAGATCACCTGGCAGGCGAAGTGATGTTCCGTAGACTAATTCAGCGGCGGAACATTGTATATCTTTCTTCAGGACGGATCTGATGCTCAGTAAGGTGAGCGGTAAGCGCTCTGTCCAACTCTGCGTGGACTGTGCCATGAGAGATGTATTCAACTGCCGGTGAAAGTGTTCAACAATCCCATTAAAGACAGGATGATATGCAGTCGTCCTGATGTGTTCACAACCCAACGGATGAGTTAAGTCGCGTAAATGGGCTGACTAGAATTGTGAGCCTCAGTCTGTAGTAACGAACAACGGAACGCCTAAATTGGCAATCCAGTGTTCCCGGAACGCTCTAACGACTGTCTCTGACGAAAGGTCACTAAGGGGAACGACCACGGGCCATCGTGTAAATCGGTCGACACATGTGATCAAGAACGTTTTGCCGTTTGCTGGAGGTAAAGGGCCAACCAGATCAACATGGACGTAAGAAAAACGTGCGTCTGGAGTGGGGAAGTTTCCAGGAGAGGTGACAGTGTGGCGATGTGCCTTGATTTTCCGGCAATGAAGGCATGACTTAGTCCACCAGCGCACATCTTCGTTCATATTAGGCTAGACATAACGGACAGTAGTTAGTTTGAGTGTAGCGCGGAGACTAAGATGGGACAAAGAATGCAAATGCAGAAAAATGGGTAGACGAAGAGAAAGGGGTAGAATTGGACGTGGGATGCCCGCGGAAGTGTCACATACGATAGTGGATTCGGAAGATGGTAAAGAAATACGGGAACGCTGAAAGGATGGGGTGCAAATGGATAGAAAGTCAGGATCAGACGTTTGAGTTTCAGCAATTTTCTCGAGACTTATGTCTTGCAGGTCAGAGACCGCATCAATATGTAGTCTTGAGAACGCATCAGCGACCACATTGGAGCTTCCATGGACGTGTCGGATATTCGTTGTGAACTGCGCTATGAAATCGAGATGTCGAATTTCGCGAGGAGAATATTCATCCTGACTGACATTGAAGGCGTATATTAAAGGTTTGTGGTCTGTTAAAACATTGAAGTTCCTTCTTTCTAACGACTGACGAAAATGTCCAATGGACAAGTAAGTAGCAAGCAGCTCACGACCGAAGGTGCTATAATTAGCTTGGGCGGGTGATAGCTTTTGTGAATAGAATGAGACTGGTCGTAATTCACCACTGACGTACTGCTGAAGCACTGCACCGACAACATGATTAGACGCGTCAGTCGAAAGGATCAGATGACAGGTCGGCTCCGGACTAAAATGAGCAAGGGACGTCGCTTCGCTGAGCGCTTTCTCTACGTCATTGAACGCTTGTAGCGCTTCAGGACTTAAAATAACGCCCTTTTTAGAACCACGTAACAGATCGGTTGACGGCCTCAGAAGCTGTGAGCAGTGAGGAATAAAGCGATGGTAATAGTTAGCAACTCCAATGAAACGTTGGAGTTTTTGATGGATTCAGGAATGGGGTACTCTTGCAACGCTTGCACCTTGATGTCTAAGGGTTTGTTGCCAACTGCGTCTATAAAATGTCCAAGGAACTCAAGAGACGAGACACCAAAAACGCACTTTGCTAAATTGACGGAAATCCCGTATTCATTCAACCGCTCCAGCAAAAGACAAAGATGCGTTTCATGTTCTCCGGGGGAACGGCTGGCAACATCGTCGTGGTAAACAAAGACAAAATTCAGACCACGTACAACTTGATGAATGAAACGCTGGAATGTTTGGGCTGCATTCCGAAGTCCGAAGGGCATTCGACGGAACTCAAACAAACCAAAGGGATTTGTGATCGCTGTCTTGAGCATGGCTTTCTCAGCGTCGGCAGTTTGATAATATGTACGCACCAAGTCGATTTTAAAGAAAACACACTCAGAATGTAGAGTCAAGGAAAAATCGTGGATGTGGGGAATGGGATAACGGTCTGGTACGGCGGCATTGTTGAGTGCTCGGAAATCACCACATTGTCTCCACTCACCCGGTGTTTTCTTAGGCGCCAAGTGTAAAGGGGAAGACCATGCACTCTTGGATGGACTGATGATGCCAAGTTGAAGCATGTGGTCAAATTCCGCCCTGGCAATCTTCAGCTTTTCGGGAGGGAGACGTCTGGGGCGAGCAGTCACTGGCTGTTCCTTGGTCACGATGGTGTGTGTAACGTCGTGTTTCAAAGAATGTGGGTGATACGACGGATTTATGAGTTGAGGGTATTGCTGGATCAGCCGGGAATATTTTGAGGGTTTGGGCACCGCCATATGGACTCCGATGGAATTCGTGGTGGTTAATTCGCCTTTAGCCCTCAAGGAAGCCAAGCCGTCCAAAAGCGTGTCGTGCTGAATATCAACCAAGAGACCAAAGTGGGGTAGGAAATCGGCACCTAGAATTGCGGTCTGGACGTGTGCTACCAGAAAAATCCAGCGGAACTGACGTCGTAGTCCAAGGTCGAGAGTGAGCGAACGTCGGCCATACGTCTGTATCTGGGTTCCGTTAGCGGCATGTGAGGAGAAAATGGGCTAACAACCTTGGCGGTCGCCTACGGTGCATGGACTTACGCTCAACTAAGCACCGGTGTCGATTAGGAAGTTGTAGCCTGTGGATCTGTCTGGGATGTAGAAAAGGCGACATTTGAAGGGGACGCCAGGCACAGCCGTCGCCATCACTGGCCGGTCATTGGGTTTTTCTGTGCGGTCGGTAAAGTAGTAAATGTGCAGGGCTGAGTGCACTTCTTTGCTCGGTGGCCGAAAGTACGATGATACCAAAAATAGTTGTGGTCATTGTGCGCTAGTGCCGTCGGTCTGCGCGCCCGAGAGTGCAGAGTGCGAACTAATGGCTGGACCTGTTTGGTTAAACACTCCACCAGATGTCACAAATCGTCATGAGGTTGGTTAACAACTGTGTTTATTAACGGCGGATTACGTTGAACATTCAACATTTTCTCAGCTGCATCTGCAAGCTCCTCTATAGGCACAGCAATGCTGAATGTAGCCAGAATCTCACGTGTTGATGATGGTAGATTTTTCATCCATAACTGTCGAAAAATGATGTCATCCATCTTCCTGCCTCTGAGAAGCTGTTTCATGTGTCGTAGCAGCAGGGATGGTTTGCGGTCACCTAGATCAATTTTGGAAAATAGTTGCTCTGGCTTCCGCTGTTCAGAAACACCTACCCTGTTAATTAAGGAGTCTTTCAGCTTATCGTACGACTGGTCTTCAGGCATGTTGTCAATGAGATCCGAGAACTCTTCGGCGAGTTCAGTAGGAGTACATCATGGTCTGTGACTTAATGCGCCTCGTTCGAAAAAGAGTTTCAACTTGTCCGAGCTTAAACGAGGGTTAGTGACCCCAAATTCAGACAGTTTTGATGTGCACGGATGCGGTCAGCTGCTCAGTTGAATCGTCGTAGTCGGACATAGCAGCAGAGGAAGATCTTTAACACGCAAAGTTAATGGGGCGATAAGGAAGTTGTGGAGATCAAACCGAACGCCGAAAAAATACACACAAGGTGGGGAAACAACCAGCTCACCGGATAATGATGACGGAAAAATGTGAGAAATCGACTAATTCGGGCTCACCAATTTGCAGTGGTCAAAAAGAGTCTCTTTTCTAGAAATAACATTTGTGCAATTTAATCATGGCTTCAGATCACATTCATTTTATGGGAGTTCCCTAATTATCCGTGCACCGAAGGATAATCTCTTCCTGGAAGGGTGGGTAAGTGCTCTCAACTCTTTCTTGCAGCCTGATTGGTTGATGCTAGTAACGGCGGTCATTTGAAATGAAGAGTCCTGAGCAGTGTTTTGTACCTATTCTGCCGAAGTGCTACATCGTTCCAGCTTAATATCAGTTGTACATCATGTTTGAAAGGTTACTTAACAATTACTTCTCCATGAAAGTGGATAACGTAGGGTGGTAGTGAAACCTCTGAAAATGTATAATGGATGTGACATCACGTGCAATTATTCCGTAGATACCTACATTCTGAAAATGAGGTAAATGTATGAATCCTTGTGTAATAGCAGAATGGTGAGGTGGTGCTCAAATATTACCTTACTGTTGTGCTGTTGCATAACAATTCCTACAGTTTTCGTCGATAAACGTACGTCATCATGGTTCTGCTGGTTTTGCAACAATTTTCCCGTAGGCTTAACCGGCGTATCTATATACCAGCTGTCACTAACTACATGTCAACACAGCCTCTCAGTTTCTCAATTTTATTTTAATGCGTTGCATTTGGGATTATTCCATATGGGGGGAAATTAGGCGGTTTTACAACCTGTTTGGTTAATAGGAACGTGACAAGTGGGGTCCACTCTCGGAAAAAAGAAGCGGTACTACCAGAAATTGCTCGCGTAGAACACCATCACTGTATTTAACCGATCAAAACCCATTCAACTACTTCTGTAGTACGAAATCCTTTGTGTTGCACACTTGGCACTTACGCACTATAAATCGCAGCAACCCAGCTACACTACGTGACACCGTACAGCATCTTCCGACAGCATACTTGATAAGTCTTATTAGTCCTGTCAGTGTTGTTAACCTTATAGGCTTCATAAACCTAAGGGTAGTTAGCTGGTATGAGCCGTGTCAATAGTCCGACTGTCGACCTTTGCGGACCGTGTTCGAAGGCAGTAGGGTCTGGCAGTAAAGCCATGCTCTGTGACTTATCTAACGTCTGTGTTCACTGCAAGTGCGATTTGTAGTTTCTTACAGAACTTTTTAAGATTCCATGACTCAATCACTCCGGGCCTCAGACACCAGTTCAATTTGTCCACTAAAATTAAGGACAACGTCACTCAGAGCATGGACAGATAAGAGTCTAACACACCCTGACTGTTCCGTTGAGTAAAGTGGGTGGGTTCCGCCTGTCTGGTTAGGGTTCTCGTGATCACACAATTCGATGACTGAAAACGTTATCTGAGAAGGCAGTGTACCGCAGTCAGTGGTTTACCTGCACTCATACTATTTCTAGTTCTTCCGTTCGGTCTTCTGTTATTAGTTCTCAATCTTTCTAGTAACGTTTTCTTTTAGGATATTTTACGTCGCTGTTGAGGTGAGCGGCTGCCCGAGCCACAGTATTTTCTGGTCAGGCTCTTGATGATGATAATCTTACCTGAAGCATTACGTTCAATCATGTCTTTCCTGTGTACAGCAACGACGACACATCGTGTGAACAAATACTACTACACAATCGAAAGTCGTCTTCTGGTTTATCTGCTCTCTAGTAGTTACTGTCCCCTAGATCCGTTCCCATGAGACGAAATATTTGGTCTTCTAAGTAGGACCCTTTAGCTGATGAAGTTGAGCTTCTCGAGTGTAACCCGAAGTAAACACGTTGGGGTTCGGTACGGGCGTGAAGATATAGTACCGCTGCCCACACTGGCCTCCTGAACTACAGTGGAAGTCAGCTTATTTTGCAGAAACAGCCAGCTGACCCACCTCCTGATACCTGTGGTCATTACTGCTTTCTTATGAAGTTGGTTTTTTTTGTCTCATTTATTTCAGCGGACATCGCAAGTACTCAGATGAATAAACCCTTATTGCTGGACCTCCTGTCTTCACATTCGCATGCTTGGTATGATCAACTATTCGTAACAACGAGACGATAGAGAGTACCTCCCCACATGGACAGACGCTTTTCATACGCTTTGCGGTGTCTATATACGGAGATTGCTCGGATATGCCAATCAGGTCGCGTAAACCGGCCCTAGAGAAGTACTTAACTCTGAGCGTGTCCAGAAAGTAGCTACTAAAACGTCCACTGGCCTGTTGCACATCGTCTACAAGTCTCGTCTTGAAATTCTTGATATCTATCCACCTGAGTTTCAAAGACCCCATGGTGACCCAACTTTTACATAGTTCTTAGCGTACGACTCATAGAGCAATTCCTTAGCCCAGAGGTTGATGACAATCAAGGTCACAGCAAAAAGCTCTACATATTCCGGCCTCGGACCCTCCATAGTGATTCAGTGACTGATGCATGAGTGCGATGCTGAGGGCTTAAGATCCCCTGGTCAGCATGGTTTTTCTTCTGATGTCACGCGGGAGTCAGCTTTCCTGAGAGGCGATTATGGAAAAACCGGTATAACGCGCCTATTCTTAAACATAGTATCAATGCAGAAGCAATATAACATGCGAAACAGTAAGACTGTGTCGTCCACATACTAAATCTGTTAAGCAGATAAGAGTCTAACACACTGTATGGTATCTTAGAGGAGGCAGTATCAACAATTGGAGACAGGCTATTCCGGTGGGCCACCACACCGTGGCAAGAAAAATTTGCCTGACAAATGACATGTCTAAATTTGAAAGACCCTTCATTACGACCCCGTAGCCTAGTTGCATCTGCGAGAGTAAAGACTTTCTCTGCCAGCCCCTCACATTACAGACGGTAACGATCAAGGATTTCGAGACCAGATTCGTAAGTAACTTTTCGAAGATTCAGTATAACCTTTGTCGCAGCTTGCTGCACACACTCTAGCACACTTGTTATCTTCAAAAACCACGGTCAGAGATAAACCGTACAAACGGTTTGAAAGCCTCCCTGACAATTTGAGGAGACACCCGTTGTATCACTTCAAGTGCAGCGAATCCTTTATAGCTGTTTCTTCTTGCAGGAGTGAGAGAGAAAAGTTGGAAAACAGCCATATACTCGGGCCATTTTTGAGATCAACCAGGGCAACATATACGGCCACTTGTGCATATCACCTTAAGAAGAATTCGCTAGAATTGCCACCAACGGGCAAGCGTACACCCACTGACGTTAACGGCAAGACATCAGTCCTCAGACCACTGCTTTAATACATTTAAGAGGGATTCGTGCTAACATACAGAGTGGAGATTGTTGACCAGAAGTGTTCAGAGACAGCTCTGTTAAGACGCTCAGTGATTTTACATAGAGCACACGTTAAGCTGCCTGACCGACGGAGGTCGAGAGGGCGCCAATCACACAATGTGCCAGTGACGATAGCATTTTTTCATTCATTGGAAATGCTGGCCAAAAATGGTTACGAGACGACGTTACTGCGCATAGGAGAAATTTCTTTTACTGGTCGCGAACGAACTTTGTCAGGGTCGGTGAATCAAAAGCGTTAGTCTTAAAAAGCTAACACTGCATATCGTATAACTATTTTCAGGATCAGGCTGAAAACCACTGGGTGATCAGGGGGACTTGACAAACCGCATATTTTAACCTCAAGAGTTCCCAATACGAACGAGTGTGTAGTCTGTTGTGCATGGTGTAGAGAAGTTGAACGATGCGGATGTGTTGTTCACCAGTGTAGGTTCACTCGAGCCAAACTGAGCCTTAACGTAGTCAAATGCTGAGCATCGTCTATTTGAGATCTCTCGTGACCACCATGAGCGTGATTTGGACAACAGAATCAGATCAGACCTACGCCCCAGTACTAACTCTATGCTGCTGGTAAAGAAATCCAATAGCAGACTACCGGTGCTCGGTAGAGTCCTCGAGAGATTTCCGGTCGATGCCTTCTCGCACATCCACAACACACTGATAAGGCCACCGTTGGAATTCAATATTCAACCATATACGCCATACTGGAAGGAAGATGTAACCGCTCTAGAGGCTATTCAGAGGAGGGGCACTAAGAAAGTTGAGGGTCTATCTTCTTTGTCGTGCGACGACCGTCGTCTAAAGTTATAACCACTTCCCTTAGCCTAAAGACGAGGATGACAACCGTTTGAGAGGCGGACGTATACTGACATACAAAATCTTGTTCCCCAGACCACCCTGACAAACCCTTTAGCCGTCATTGATGCGGTAGGTTCCAGGGACCACAAGTACAAGGTTTCTGTACCACGTAGCAGCCTGTTATATAGGCGGAGTAGTTTTGCCGTCTGTCAGTCTTCATTACTGCCATTTTCTTTTCTGTCTCATCTCTTCCCTCTCTTCTCCCCTCGTCCATGCTATTCTCCCTCTTATTATTCTGTTGTTATGCAACAAATCACCGTAACCTCCTTTGTGCTCGACTTTTGCCAGCTGCGCCAACGCCCAACACGCTCTACATACTGTCAACACTTCAGCAGTCCGTGTGATCAGAGCAGACAGCCTACAATCTGACCATCACATTGAAATTGGATCTGCTGTGGAATCCCACGTCCTGTCACCGATTCATACCAAAATTTCTTGAGGCGGGGATACTATACGAGCAGTATACTTCCCATTCCGCAAGAAATTGATTAATCTAGGTAAGATGCTTATTGAGGCTTGTCTTTTTCACACACACACACACCTAGCCGGGTTGTGTGAAGTTGGCTGGGGCTTCTGACGTCCTGTCGGTGTTTATATGCTGTTCGTTTCCACTTACATATGGTATCGTTCGAAACCATCACTTTGAAGGCCTCAATTGATTTCGGTGTGGTAACCACGGTTTACTCGTCAGCCGTTCCTAAAGACTAAGTCAAAAAATTGGACATGTTCAATTCACTTCGTCGTTCCCAGCACAAGTCACTTACTTCGAAGCACTTAGCGAGCATGACTATACGATCGATTTGCGGATAGTGTTCGGAGACTCTCTGTGTAAGGGACTATGTCATGTGGCGGTTGACGTGTGATGCACATTTAATGCGTGGGTTTTTCAGGTGAACAATGTAAAGCATTAACATCATTCGAATTGGACTGCACGCAATTTGTTTGTCAACGCTGTAGGTCTTAACCTCAGAGAAGGAATGCAGCCAGTAACATATTTTCTTGGGGTTGTAACGATGTCAGTCGTCCAATGTACGGCCGGCGACTAGTGGTTCTGCTTATGTGGGAATCTGCTAAAGAGACATACACCTCCATTACATCTGCCCGAACTACATCGCAACGTCCCGGGGTCAGATCTGTGGCTATCCCCGCCCCTAGGGATGAGCCTTGGTGTTGTGACAAAACGTTGTGACCAACCTTCGGTATCTGTAGTGGTCAGGGAGCATACTGAACCGCATTGCTCGTAAGAGGCCCTCTGGCTCTGCGATGATGATTGAGATCAAGCCTATACGCTCTAGAATAACGCCCATCACTGCCCTTAAAATCGCAAACTTTGCTGCCCGCGGAGACTCATTCATTGTACCTGATTGTAATGAATCAGGAAAACGGTATTCGGTAAACGACACGTTGAGTCGTTAGAAGACAAAGGCCCGTAGACTAAGGCTTTACTCTTCTGGGAAGAACGGTACAGTGACTGTAATGTATAAAAGACAGATGAGTGGTACGAATGAGAAGACGTGAATTAGGACCAAATGTTAGTAATAAGCAAATGTTGGTACATTCTCCCCCACTGATCAACGGACGAAATGAAACAAATATATGTGGTTGTCAGGAAGAAAATTGCGAGAAAGCTATGACTATGCTTCGCGGTTTCTCAGATTATACGGGTGAAGACGTTGCTGCGTTTGCTTCAATAGTTCATAATTGGTTGGAGTAGGAGAGTCAGNACCAAATGTTAGTAACAAGCAAATTTTAGTACATTCTCCCTCACTGATAAACGGACGAAATGAAACAAATGATTGTCATTGTCAGGAAGAGAATTGGGAGAAATCTGTGACTATGCCTCGCGGCTCCTCAGATTATAAGTGTGAAGACGTTGCTGCTTTTGCTTCAATAGTTCATAATTGGTTGGAGTAGGAGAGTCAGTGGCTCATCGTTGGAATACATTTCATGTGCGACTTCTGTCGACTCGATCAGGTCATTAGCGTCAGCTCAACATTCTGAGGTTCCAAGGTCATCGAGTTCCTCTCGAGGAGCTAGGTGTTTCACCGACACTGTCTCTTCTTTCCCGTCCGGCAGTCGGACGTGTGCACTCTGCGGGTTGCAGTCCAGTAATTCAACTTCCTCCACTACATGATCGTTTTTGGAAGCTCGTTGTTGTTTCTTCAGAAGTACGGGACTACCTGAAATTAACCACTTGGTAAGCAATGTTCCGGAAGTTGACCGTCGATTGAAGCTGAACGTGCGCTCATGTGGTGTCGGATTTGTGGACGTACAAAGTAGGGATCTCACAGAGTGTAGAGCATCTAAAAGTGCTGATTCCCAGTAACTGATTCGAAGGTTCCTGGACTTCATTGTGAGTGTTATGGATGCCCACAGTGTTGAGTTAAGCCGTTCTACTTGGCCATTTCCAGCAGAGTTTTATGGTGTGTTTATGCTGGTAGCTACACCTTCTCAGTGGAGGAAATTTTCCAGTTCTGAGGACATGAATGCTGTACCACGGTCCGTATGTTCGAAAGCAGGCAGTCCAAAAAGAGAAAATAGTTGACAAAAACAATTAATGACAGTAGAAGAGGATATGTCAGGGCATGCAAAAGCAAAAGGAAGTCAAGAAAGCCCGTCAATAACAGTAAGAAGATATTTATTACAAGAAATAGATGGGAGAAATCCTTTGAAGTCAACACTTAATCTTTCAA
>QNGE01004711.1:23986-50145 GCA_008508345.1 Paragonimus westermani | reverse complement strand
GGACGTAGTCATTTTCAGTAGTTAGGTCCCTTCCCGTCCCCTTCTTTTTCCTTCTCTCTTTCTATATAGGGTTTGCTGTTTCTTCATGGTTGTGTGGCAGTTAAGCATTAGTGTTAACCACTGATGTATTGCTGTCTATTGCTGCAAATCTGGCAAGGATTTTATTAAACGGAAATCGAGCAGCGTTTTAAGACGGTCCCTAAAGGTGTAACCAACGAAGAGAGGTCGTTACAATGTTTAGTAGCCCCGCATGAAAAGAATTGCTGTCCAAGGAAGGTCCGAAGACGGAGCGTGTGAAGCTACCTATCATTATCCCATAGGCGGCTATCAGCCGCTAATGTAAAAGATTACTTGACGGGTCCTATGCTAAAGAAGATGGTAAAAATACAGTCGCCACAGAGTCGTGGAAATTAAGTTGGGTGCAGACAAAAAATTCCAAGCTGCGACGCATGTCACATGCTGCAGGTCAGTAATCAGCTCAGTAACCGCCCGCTAAACACGCTCATTCTACTTCCAACCGGTGTACACGGCTTGATAGATGTACTCAAGAAGCGGTCTAACGTAAACCCCGTAAAGCGTTCGAAACGCTCTGTTGTCTAGGCGTGGAAAGATCCGTTTTATTCCAAGTGTGGCGAACCCCTTCGTTGCAGCTTCATCGTGATGGTACGCGGAAGATGGGTTAGACGAAATCCCAGTGCCGAGATCGGTACACAAGTCGATTTCCATAGCTATTTTGTTGAGTGTATTGTGAAGCACGAAGTGAATGCTTATTCCTTCCCGATCGACACATATCTAAATGAGCAATGTTTGTCCTCACGAGCTCGCGGGCGGCAGACTGGCGATGATCGTTTTTTTTCTGACGGATAGCTTTGAATGACTTCTTGGGATGTAGCGGGCTCCTCGCCACGACTCGAGCGTAGGTAAGTGTTGCTGTAAGGCGCGCGACCTGCTTTTGATTGTTCTTCACTTGCCCTTTCGGCCGTATCCATCCTCAGAACTTTGGAAAGGTGATTCGCCGCCTTCTAACCCCGAGGATTTATATGGGTCGTTAGGTGGTGGTAAGTTTTCACCGGGTAAAACTTGTCTACTCGGAAATTACGCCGAAGGTGCCGATCATGTGTTCACTTTTCGAAGTACAGGATAGAAACCCAGTAGGTCTTTCCGATGACAGACCTCAAGGCGGAAGAACTCAGTAGCCGGTAATGTGAGGTGCAGGATTTGGAAACGTGAGGAATGGCTGAGGGATGGTTCATTTATTCAGATCATTTTCGCTCGACATCTGGAGTTTTGTAGATGATGGACGAGAAAGAATTCCTGGAGAGTGTGGTTGACTGGGACGTTTCTGTGACAAGAACCCTAACTATTCTCCACGACAGGTGAATTAAGAAACTAAATAACAGAGAACGATGTATATTGCGATCTACGTCGTTCAAGCAAAGCTTGCAATAAATAATGCATGACTAACAGCAAGCAAGTGACAGAAGAAAATAGTGTGGCCTGGGTCATACAGGCTTGGATGGTCGAACAAACGGAAACAAACTACAACGCAATCAAATATTACAACTGCTGCCAACAGTCAAAACCAACAGGAAGACAGTCGGGGTACTTGACACACTAAAGATACCCTAGGCACATTTCCAAAGTTGAATTACACGTGGAGATCTTCACGTGACGCATTGCCGTCCTTTGTTCCGAAGTCTTCTACTTGATGTGTTACAGTGCTGCAGTCGGTACACACTCACACTATGGTATTGATATGTTCGCCGAGCTTGGCATTTAGGTTGCAAATGTCTCATCACCAAGCGAGGTGACATCATCAGTGCTTATAGTTTCGAAACACTTACGCACTGACAATGTCACCTCGCTTGGTGATGAAACGTTTGCAACCTAAATGTCAAGGTCGGCGAACATATCAATACCAAAACCATCAACCCGAGCTACGAACAACACCACCACTGTTCCCAACTATGAGACACTCACACTATAGTGTTCCCTTTTGATTCCTTATTTAAATCCTCGAAGGTTTACGTTACAAGATTAGATGTCGGAAGGGCTTTGTTGTGTACTAAGGGATATTCTTCATCAGAAAACTTACAAACCCAGGGTGAGCGATATGCAGATAATCCGACGATTCTTTTTTGAGACTTGATTTCTGTCAGAGAAACCAGCCCACAAAGGGGCTTCAAACGATCGAGGTCTAGTCGACTACTATCTTTTAGTATTTATAAACCAAGTAGCTGGACCCCTTTTGATACACTTATACTGTTGACTTCACCGGAAGTGGGTCCGTATTCATCACACACGTTTAGGAAACGTTCAAGAATACAACCATGTTTGGTCGGGCCTCCTTCTTACATTTATTTTAATCAGAAGGATCTTTGAGATTATCCATGGTGATGAGATGGTCGGCTGTTCACTTAAAACAGGCCACTTCGTTAGTTACACCGAAACATATACGACAGAACTGGTAGAAGCGACCACAGACTTCGAGTACCGTGAGAGACTTATCGTCATCTTTGATCATGTGCGTTCTTCAAATCTAGGGTAAAAAACATACCGTACTTCATCACTTCACTAATCAGTTCATCTACCATGAGATAAGAATGAGCATCGATGAGAGTGAATTCATTCGGTTTGATTGCAGTCCACGATTTTTATGTATCGTTAAAGATAGCTGGTACTTGAGCGCTTCACGGCTAGTTTGACGGCATGATTATCCTATCCCAAACGAGTCGATATTGGTCCTTGGGAATAGACTCATCCTTAGATGAGGAAGCTGGGCTCGCCACAGATGTAGTGTTTGTTCTCACTGGGTCGGCACACTTTAAAAATAACATGCTACAAACTTTACATCAGGTATCTTTCGCAGGTTACTGGTATCGTGCATGACGAGGGTATCCACGGAAAAAGCACACAAATTTGATTGCTCAAGGGAAAACGGTCAAGTTCACCAGAGTGGCCGCGCTACATTGATTGTGCATTCCGGACTCGGAAACGATTGATTTTTCGAGCTACGTCAAGTGATTTGGCTCGATCGATGGCTATCTTTAGATCCAGAACTTCATGTTCTAAAAGTCTGATGGATAAGATTTGAAATCAACAGTCGCATACAGTTACCATACGCGTCATCATGGTATTGTTTAGTACTTGAATTGCAATTGTTTCCGATTTTTGTAGTTTCTAAAGTTGTCGATCACGAGTTTGTCTAGTATCTTGTCTGCTTGTTAAAAACGGTTGGCGAGAAGATTCTTCGTTTTCAAGTTGAATATAAATCGTTTCAAGAACACACAAACGGCATTAGAATCTGGACATTCGGCGGTATTCTAGTAGGTCGTAAGTGAAACGTAACTAAGGCCTTCTGTGTTTATCTGGATGAGGATTAGTAGTCCTAATGGCTCCATGTATCAGTGACTTCCGGTGGATTCGGACCGGAGAAGTCGGCCATTATTAGCTTATTTCTAAGACAGATCACGACAGGTGAATATGGCGATGAACACAAGTTGGGATTCATCAATCCGAGAACATCCACTGAAAAAATAGGTGGTACATCGTAAGCAAATTGATACGAAGTCGATAATCATAACAGGTGCTATCTTAGCTCAAACGTGCGAATCAAACGATTTATTTGTGTTCAGGGGATATCTGAGTAGGGACTGTTAAGATGACTGTGTTTGTCTGAAAGTTCCTGTCAATAGCAATTCGGCCGTACACGGACAGTCTTGTACATACGGCGTCCGATGCATCTAAGCAGTCAGCACACACATTCCACTTGAATAAGCCGGAGTCAGCAACTGTATACGAGAGCAGAACACATGATGTATACTGCATGTACCTTATTATTTAGCTGCCTCATTAGTTCTCATTCCGAAGATGCTAATAGACGCTAGACTCAAATCTCACAGTCCATTCGAGAAGCGAGCACTGTAGCATGTGGCACAAGGGTACATGTGTTGACCAGAAATTGGATCTGGGAGAAATCCCTGGAGTTGTTAGAAACCATACGGAACATTCCTCCTGGTGGTTCACATAACAAGTCTAGAAAATATATCCATAAGAAACTGAAAACTAGTCTAAAGGCTGATCGGGAGGCCCAGCTAATGGAAAAAGCTAAGGAAATGGAAGTCGCTTTTGTTTCTGGGAGCATCGGCAAGCTCCAAGTTGATCCGTGCCACTGGTCCCAGGCGACTGTCTGTCAGTGAAGCTATCGGCGAGACAGATGGCATACTCATCTGTGATAAGTCCTGGAGGTTAGAGTGGTGGGCGGAACACTTTGAGGTTCAATTTAGCTGGCCTTCTGCTTCTACTATGTTGCCGCCACGAACTTGTAGTGTAGCACCCTGGTCGGCAGAGTTAGAACCACCCACTGAGATAGGTCTGCAATTGCATTTCCGTTGTCAAACGTAATAGAGCTGCTGGTCCAGAGGATCTCGTGCCGACACCTTTTAAAGAAGGTGGGGAGGCATTAGTCGAGGCCTTGACTCAGTTGTTTCAACTTATGTGGACGCCGGAGACCATCCATTCGTGTTGGGGTCACGCTATAATAATTCCTATATTCAAGAAAGGCATTAGGTGTTCTTGCAAGATCCATAGGGGAATTATTTTGACGTCGGTCATTTCTAGGGTTCTGGCATCCATTATACTTCGTCGACTGATTGCAGTTCGGGAGGCAAACATTAGGGCAGAACAGGCAGGGTTTCGCCCTTGGCTGGGATGTATAGGTCACACTTTTACTGTTCGTCAACTTGTGGAGCAGCGTCATGTATATTACCGGCCAACAATTGTTGTGTTTCTGGACTATAACTGTGCGTTCGATTCAGTGGATCGATCTACACTTTTAGAGTCGCTCAAACGCAAAGGTGTGCTTGCTAAGTAAAACTGTAAAACATACTGTCGGCGCTTTATTCTCACACCTCAGTTCAGATTAGGGTTTACGGTGAACTGTCTAACAGTTTCAGCACCATGAGCGGCGTTCGTCAAGAGTGTCTGTTCTTACCATTTTGTTTAAGTTCGTCACAAACGAAATAATGGAGGATTGTCTGCGGCACTCACAAGATGCCGGCGTGGACCTCGTACCTGGTGAAGGACTGACTGATCATGATTGTGCTGACGATACGGTGTTGCTGTTTGACAACTTTCTATCAGCACAAGCGATGCTAGACACTATTTCGCGTTCTGCAAAATACCTCGGAATGTGCTTTGCAGCGTCAAACTGCAAAGTGCTTCTGCAGGATTGCTATGACCACGTAGATTTGATGTTAGATAATGTAGTGACGGAGGTTGTTGACCGATTTGTAAACTTGGCAGCTGCATCAACAGCGGTGGAGGTGTAGGGAATAAAATAGAAGCGCGCAAATTGTTTGCCTCAAATTGCACACGTACTCCCATAGTTCATAGGAGCAATCTATCTTTGGCTTCATATTTCATGTTAATAGTGATGGCTGCTAAGAATTTGAATTTTGGTTGGCCTTTCCATTCCTGACCTATTTCCCGTCCAGAGTTTCCCAGTGACGCTCCTGTTACTTATTCCTGTTTATTCACCCGTGTTCTAACTGCGCACAGAATGTGGGTCGGAGTGGATGTCTCAGAAGCAGCTACCTCACTTTCTGTGAACTTGCAGGCCAATCGCAGTTGAAATAATGGAACTAATTTCAAGGTCGTTCTGGACACATTTGTCTCGGAGTGGACGATGTGTGTGACGTATACCATACTTCAATCAGTCGAACCCGGATACGTGTGTCAGATATTGCAACTGAGGAAGTAGAATGGACGCGTTCACGTTTTCTTATTCATGATGTGGAGAGAGGTGCAGTACGTAATCGGTTGAGAATGGATCATTCAAATCCACATACACGTCAAAAAGATACATTGCACGGTGTCACCTGACGAGTGGGATTCCTGTTGGTCATCTATGCATTAATCGTTCTCTAGTTGCGCACGTTCCGACTTGTAACAGTAGGAAACTGGCCAGTACGGATGAACACGTGATCACACATCTACTCATCCGTCCATTCAAACGGTACTATAACACGGGATGCTGTTCTTAAGTGTGACGAGGAGTTTCATGGAAGAACTCTATCAAAAACACAGGTTGGAAAAAGCAAAACCAAATCAAAGGAATAAATATGTAGATGCAGGCATGCCACTGACTGTGGCACCTTGACACCTCGGATTGCATTTCTTACCAACGGTTGGAGTAATCCTGAAGCACCTAACCTGGCATGTGACATCTACTCGAAGGAACAGTCAAAGTCTCCATATTTCGGGACCACGTCGTTGCTTGACCACCTTGTATTTTTCCCAGCTGCTGATAGTCTCACTGAATAATTTTGTGTTCGGTAAACGCTCATCTGGTATACGGAGTACACGGGATAACCACCACAGGCTGTTATTTTTTGGTCGTTAGATCGCAAGTTTTCAGAAATACGCACTAACGGCTTATTGCGTTAACCACGTGATTACCCCACTAGCTTTGGGCCAGCTGGTGGAGAAGACGACAGTGAAACGCAGTTAGTCTGTTAGCATCTTTGTTATGGACGGACCACATTTTCGAACGTTTGAGCCAAGTAGACCGTGTACAACCACTAAGTGCACCATTATTCACCGCAGGTTGCTTTTGTTAGTTTGGGTGCTCTCTCCTTGGCGGTATTAAAACCTTACCAGACAGTACTATCAAAGTGTTTGAAGCTGCCCATAGTTTCCAGCGGATTGTGGCAGGGAACTTGGCAGTAGGAATACCGCAGTTCTGAAAGAAATGTTTGTACTTCGTGAGGACGAGGTTCATTCGATATGGGCCAGTTCGGTCGTTCACCCTGTTTACTATGGTCTATATGTCTTAAGCAGACGAACTAGTCAGGGCAGTGTCATCTGCATGTTCCATGTCGGCAAGTTCAGTGACCGGACGAAACTCAGCATCAAGGCCGTCGGTCTCTTCAGTCACGCCTTTTAGGACATCATCTATAAAATGACCATGGGAAGAAAGGTCGGTCACTCCTGTCGAATCAATTGTCCATGAATCCTCGCTCTATATAAAGGACGACTGTGCCAAATCCGCGTATTCTTCTGTACCCATTTTTAAGGAAACTGTTTCAGAGGGTGTTATAAGCATTTGAATCGGAGATAACCTGTAGGTCTCGTCCGTCATTACTAACCCGATGCCCCACAACCCATCGCAGGATAGGATGTGTTCAGTGCACTGTCGATCAGATGAGAAACTGATGTTAATCCCTACCATCACTTTGAACGAATATCATGGCCAGATATTCCAAACTCTGACTGATTGTACACAGTCTACAAATTACGATCTCTACTACGGCGTGATCACGTGGTTCAACTTCGGCGTCGCTAGATACAGGGGTAAAGTAGCGCTTAGGTTGGCAGTTGTCTAGAAGTGAACCGAGATAAATAATAATATTAGAATAGTAGCTTCATGTCCCATACGCGGCACACATTCCATCTGACTTAACAGAACTATTTGTGGGAGCATCTTATCGATCTGTTTTCCTGGGATCGCGTACAATAAAAGCACCAACGCTTATCAATTGTATTAGGTTAATGGAACAACTGCCCTCTAGACCTACAAGCAAGAAGTATAACGAATGATTGGGAATGGGCGAGAGTGGACCTTGACGTGGTTTGACGGCTTGCACATCTCGATGACCTTTTGGGCTAAACTGACAGAGTTTCTCATACCAGTTAGGTCAACGGGTAGAAGTCTGGCAAATCACAGTCTCCTGGTCTTCCAGGTTGCGGGTTGGAAGGTGGTTGGTATCTTTTCCTGAAAAGCATACCATTTCTGGTACACGGACACCCACCCGCTGACTTGCGGTACAGGCTATTGAGCCAACGGCTTTGGTTGAGAATCCTAATCGTTCTGCTGTCTAGGTCTGGGTGTCCTGGCAGTATCTCAGCCCACGCACANTTGAATGAATGTTAATGGGTGAATTATCCCATCGTTAGGATAATTGTAACCCGTAGCACTTCTTTTTCGTTTGTGTTACGGAAAGGTGTTTTCCTAGGGGACACTCTCGGAAGCCTCTGGCGCAACAGTCTGTCCTGCAAAACATTAAGAGGCATGATTTTGAGGACCATGTATGGAATTAATGACCACAACTTTTGGTGAAACGCTAGGCTAGCCAGACGACGCAATCTGATTCTGGTTACTACTGCAATCAGTGGATATACTCAAGCTGAGCTTTTGAGTAAAACTTGAGAGTCTCTTGGCCGTATTGACGAATATGCGATCGTCACGATCAACCGTTGAACAGTCGGATTGTTCTTTGTGTCAGCGCAAGTTCTGGAATTCCTTTTGTATTCAGAAGATGGCAGTTCCGAAATCATAATTTCTCGTACGTACGTAGGGTTGTGGCTTACTACCCAAACATCCACGCACTCGGTAGTGCGACAAATGACCTTATAAGCGAAACTACATGTCTGACTATTCCCACTTGCCCTGTATGGTATGGTTGTACCTTGTAAGACTGAAGTCTTACGACGTAATCTTCCGGATCAGTGATCTCCACATTTAGTTGGCAGGATGGGTCAGAATCTTATTCTATTTCACCCGGACGCCTTGTCGCATCTTGAAGAACAGAATTGCAAAAACATGGGATAGGTTGACTTGCCATACGGTATTGGGTCCTCCAGAATGCGGCAGAATAGCGTGCACTCCACTAGCCAGCAAGAAACAAGACAATGCTGAACTCTGTGCGTGTTAATCTTGAGACCCTGCGACTACAAGAACTTTTTAAAACTGTGCTCAAATAAGTATGTGGTTTGATTATCGGAATTATCCGAATTATCTTACTGACGTCGTTTTCGTTCTTTTTAGTTGTATGGCTGATAGGCTGACCGAGTTGCAAGACGCTATTAACCTACAGGCGGAGAACTTGTGCAACGCAATCGGTGTGATTCAACAAGTGGCGCAGCCGAGCTTTTTCTCTGATTTCAACTGGGCATCACGTGCCGCTAAGCCGGAATATCAGGCATTCTTACAAGGCCAACCTCCCGACGGTAGGAAATGTCACTGTCGTGTTTACTGAGGCTTCAGCCTCCATTCCGAAGTATTATTAAACCACATTTTTTGCTTCATTGTTTCATTAGTTCATCTCCAACTGTAGGGAGCACATAAACCACGAGACTTTAGGCGTATGGAGATCATGCCTCAAATTCTGTTATCTCTTCTGTCCTCAGTCTCCTATAGTGTCACGCTCAAGGGTCTCATGGGTTTCTTTAGCGGACCCAGGTTCAGGTACCATGTTTGCTATCCTGAGCCAGAACATTCTACAGGGCAATCGTAGTCTGATTAGGGTTGTGTTCAAGTTGAATGGGGTTTAGTTTTGCAGTACGATTGCGCCATTCCGGGGTTTGTGTTGGGAGCTAGTTTTTTAATATTATCGCCTGAAATAAACCCAGTTCTTTTTCTGGAATGTTAAGGGAGCAATGCAGATGTTTGTGAACATTTCTGAAATTTCAATGTAACATTCCCGAAATAAAATTTGTGTTGCGTTTCTAAATAACAAACCACAGTCGTGTTCGTAACCCTTCTTCACACGTGGTGGGACCATTTAGCAACGCGTAAATTGGTAACGTCCATCACATACCACTGCTTACACATCTACAAGATCTATTGTGATAAACCGGATGGTGTGATAATTACAACTGCTCAGCCATTTTTGTCAGACAAGCCGATGGATAGAATTGCATCAAACTACCCATAGCCCTCTAAGTTTCAGGTTTGAACAAGACTGGCCAATGTACTCTTAATAAGAACCGGTTGCTTCACGGTACTAGCTTTCACTGAGAGCACCCGCTGTCCTCCTGTCTAGGTCTGGAAATCCTGACAACGTCTCAACACAGCCTGAGCTTTTGTTATAGTAATACTGCAGAGTCGCCTTAGCCGTTGAGTCCGGCACTATTGATACACGAAACTATGCTGTTGTTACTCGCTTTGTTGGCCTCTTGAACCTGAATTCCTGACTCTCCCCTTGCCTTATTCATCGTTACTCTTCAAGTTCTAAAACAGATAATTAATCTTGCTAACACTGTCCCGGCATGTCCCGTTCCTTGTGACTTAATTTCTACTTCCCGTTATTCGTTATATTCTGAAACTGATACAGGCCATTTTTTATCCGACGCACAACCCATTGGAAGTTAGTATCTGCTGTCTTTGTATTGTCTACTCGATTCTGATTGTTCACTCCAAGGGACTTGACGTATGCAGTGCTTCCAGATTTGGTTTACTGTGGTCTTATTTGGTGGCTAGAACCACACTGATAGATTGGCTTTCTGTTAGCAACAGACTAGTGTCCGCTTGGCTAGTAATACTATTGAGGATGCGTTCCACTGGGATCCGGACATTCCTTTAAGGTAGAAACACTTTTGGGCTTGTCATTTTACCTGAGGATATGAACATCTAGGTCGGTCGTCTGGAAGGTTGTTGGAAGCATCAAGGCGTCCCGCTGTTCGTGGACGATGGTTACAAGTCTGCGCTAAGAACTTATTACTTTTAGTTACCATTGTTCCACCTAGTGTCATTGTTCCTCTAATTAGAACTAGTCCTGAGGGGCTCACGAAACTATTAGCTTTAAATGGCATATATTCGTTTAAGACTTGATCTCGCCGGAGGGCGTGCTTGAATTTCGACCATGCGCTGGAACGCCGTCGCTCCATCAATTTCGTCAGACGATGATCACAATGTTGAAGTGTCGAGAAAGTACCATGTCTACAGAGGAGGAATGTTTATACGTATACATACGTGTATGTTTACATGTTTATTTTCAGCTTAATATTTTCACTCTCAACTGATACTAAGCCGAAATGTCAAGAACAGTTCAGGTGACGGATATTGTGAAGTGCCGCACCGTAGGCCATTAGCACTGTACACACTGGTGGCTAGAACCACACTGATAGATTGGCTTTCTGTTAACAACAGACTATTGCGCGCTTAGTTGGTAATGTTAATAATGCGTGATTGGTGTCCCTCAATATACCGTCTCCCAAGACTACACCTTGTGAGCAGAAGCTGGAGGCGGCATTGTCAGTTGTGGTTCGTTTGTCCAAGCAAAGAAAACCTGGGATATCTCGTCCATGTATATCTCCGCCCGATTCTTCAGGAGTGTTTGCGTGGATGTATCCACATACCGTTTTCACTGAACGTTGGATTGTGTGTGGTACGACGGTGACCGTATAGGCTGGACTTTGATACCCTGATGGACGTCCTCGAAGTGCACCAAGAAGAATCGCGTTCCATTGCTGGACACTGGTATGTGTGGCAAGTCAAATTAACTACGGCGTCATCCAAGACAAGGTAATCATCATCATCATTGGAGTCAAAATCAATATAAGGTTGCCGCCATGACCCTTTGGATGTTTGCCTTGGAATAATGCACCAGTGGAACGGCAGCTTGTGGTTTGTTGATACTTCCGGCATTGTCTGACCAGTTCCTCAGTTTAACGGTTTATACTTGAGAAATATACGCTTCCGGATGCAATCATCTTCATCCTGCTGTTGGTACTGCTATAAGAGGTGATAATAAAGAAATCGTTATCAGGCAGTGGGTGTGGAAAGGATTGCGAAGATATACGCGGCTAACTTCGTGCGGGAGTTTACCTCTGACAAGATGTCGTCGTCGATATCACTGACTAAGGTAGCCAAGGACAGTAACCGCAGGCTACTTCGTTTCAACAAATGTATTGTTCTGGATGAAGATAGCAGGTGATGAGACAACGCGCCCGATCACGCTGACGACACGCATGGTCCACAATGTCTGAAAAAGTGACAACAATGTTCTAATCGGCTACGTGGTGGTCACTGATGAGACACGACAGGCACCCGTTTGAGTGAATTGGTGCATGCGGTAATAGTGGACTGCGAAGTAACAAAAATATTTTTGTTCACTGGTAGAATTCTCTACTAGAATGCTCTAGTATAATTCTAACACGGACAGCAACAGCTGATGTTAGGTTTGTAGAAAAACCTCGACCAAATGGAATCTTGACCGCCGCGAAGAACATTCCGGGACTCTTTAGTCAGTCTATCGATACTGCTTCTCTGAAGTGAGCTTGAGTGGTGTTGTGAATGTGTGCATCATATGCGATGCCATATCTTCCACATCGTACATGATTGGCTACTAACGCTCACCTGATACATCGCGACTGTGATTGGTTTAGTTTTGACTCGTTCACTGTCCCTTGTGTACGTCTGCTGGGCAGATTGCATACATACTAGTTCAAGCTCGTTTGCCACTGCCTTGCGTCCTGATCTACGATACAGCACATGGCACCACCCTCAAAGCTTACTTCAGTGATTGCAACCGTAAAATTCTGGGTTGATCCAGCGGTATTTCCAATGCCAGGTTCGTGGATTACGTGGAAAACTACGTCTACGGATTACGTCAGCTTGCCCAATACGTTAAACCCGTCTTTGGACCAGAGAGTCAACTAAACTATGGCTTCTCCGCAACCATCTGGGAACAGAGCGGCAGAGACAGTTTGACATTCATTCTCTGTCATGAAACCACCATGCAGACGGACTTGAGCACTACAGACAAAATGCTGCGGGCCATTACCAACGTATACGCCTACAGGTTTACTTTCTCTCACACCAATCAACAAACTGGAGAACCACTGTAAGGATTCACTCCTCGACTTATTAGAACCATCCTACCGCGTGAGTACTTCAAACTACCTACCAAGGAAATTGAAGACTGCATGCTCACAAAACAGTTCACCTTCGGCGTACGAAACTGAAAAAATCGTGCTTCTTTCTTGACCGAGAATGCGTGCAAATTATCTTGAGATGAAGCCTATGAAATGGGTCGCATGAAACAGCAAGTTCGAACGCCTCGTGAACTGTTCCCGAATTCGTCAAGGTCGGCTTCAATGAACCCAAATTTAAGACCGCCAACTCCCTTTCAACCTCTTGGCAAATGCTTCCGCCGCGAATCAATGGCACTATTAAATCATCATAAGGGTCTGAATTTGCGTCCTAGTAGCCTTGTCTCACACACGGTCTTGGCTATATATATTATTTATTTGTTTGATAACGGATCTTAGTGTGGATTTGAAACGTCACAATAAATCGTTCACCACTCAGTGTCCACCCTCTTTTTTGATTAATTTAAATAAATATATATATATATTAAATTGGGCAGAGGGCAAAAGATTACACGTAACTATATATACTGATATTGGGCGTGGTACTACAATACAGTAATAAACATTTCGAATATAGAGAAACTTACTACCAGATTTACAAGTGTATACAACAGTGCAGTGGAAACGTGACAAAACGTCCGAATAATTCCAGCGGTAATATATGCAGTGGGTCACAGTGACTCATATGACTAAATGTGGTAGACTATGGTAGGAATTGAAACACAAGTGAGAAAATCGAATGCGGTTCAATTATTTACGTCCGATATAGTGTTTATGGAAGTGAAATAAATTTCTGCGTATCAAACAGCCAGGGGTAAGAGCGAATATAACAAACAGTCACGAAAATTCGGAAATGAAGGCATACTACTGTAAATTTGTGAGTAGGATAAATTGATGTCTGAAATTGGAGCTCACTAGCACACCGAGCGAATAATATGAAATGTCCAGGAAGAACTGCCAAATGCTTGAGTTGTTTCAAAATCGGTCATTTTGCAAGTCCGCGGTACGCGCTCGGAGAAGGCACCAGAAAAGGGTGTTGTTACTATGATAGAAGTTTCTACCACAGAAACAATTTATGCTTTACATTATGACGAATATATTGCTACCTCCATGTCTAAGGAACTTGTAGTGAGATCACCTTCGACGTCCCCAAAATTCTAAACTCCTCGTGACGTGAGAGTTGCCTTGCTAGTACCACCGCGCCTGTTCACATTACCTTGTGGAGGTAAAATTACTACAAACCACTAGCATTAGTATCGCAGTTGTGCTCGCAGCTGTGTAATGAATTCGCACTATCTCTACTCCTGTAGGTTACTTTCACTAGGATAACAATGTTGAGCTATTACCGTCGGGAACGCCGCTTAACCAGTCTAACGCTTGTTTGAATTTTGAAGGTCGACTGGAATTTTCCGTCGACGCACTCTTCCACTCTAGCGGCTGCTGTGCGGTTGTACTCAAGGTGCTCTCACGTCCAGCTCCCTAGAACCCCTCAATTGTTACGTTGAAGTCTGTTGTGAACGGTGAGTAAATTAATAAATAAAGTTTGTTTGCAGATTCACTGTTTTCTCCTTGCGACTTTCGACTCACGGTAGCAAAGGGTTGGGGAAACCTTGGGCGTACAAATTCAGGAACTAGCACTACAAACTATGATTATCACGTTGCGATATTCTAACCATTCATTTTCTTATCTTCAGTATTGAAACTGCCCCTTGTAATGGAACTAGTCTCTGCATCTCCAATAACTATAACTCCCTATTAATTTTATGAGCGTCATTTCAAACATCTACCTGTGTACTCGAAGGTTCACAAATTTGACAGCTACTCCAATACGCCCATACAGATGAAAGGATTTATATTACACCTACTGTGTGTTGAGTTTTATCCACCTGCTTCTTTTGCCGTGTATATATGCAACACGAACAGAAAACCATTGTTAGGTCGTAACTGTATGGTTTCTCTGAACCTGGTACTTTCTTTTGAACGTATAACACCAACTCCTGTTGACCATTATTGAATTATAAACACCCACAAATGTTTGCTGATTCAATCGGTCATGCAGTCAACGTGGCTTACCAACTTCTTTTGAATTCGTGTTCAAAACTGTCCTCCGTATCACAGCCACCACCGATACCCATTGCAAAGCCGGAAGAAGTTTCTGTCGCCATTACCTTGATGATTAAAAGTGACACAATTGAGCTAATAACATGTTCGGCTTGGTTTTCTAAAAGACGGTGTACAGATCTTCAAGCACTTAACGATCAAATTGTGGTTGAAACATTCATTTATCCTAATCAAGAAGAGCTGTTAATTAAACTTGCGGGAGCAAAGTTCTTCTTAAAATTTGACGTCAAAAGTGATTTCTTTCATATGTCACATACAGCCGATTGCAGACCTTTCACTGCTTTTCTCACTGCAGGTCTATTCCAGTACAAAGTTTTACTGATGGTGTCAAGTTCGGCTGCATCAACTTAGCAAAGATTTATGACTCAGTCTTTGTCTTAATGTCATAGTTCTATTACGTAGATAGATGGTATATGTGTTCCCGGGAAATCTAAAGGAGAACGTGATTTCAATCTTCACTCTGTTAAACATCCTCCATCAACTTAACTAGCGTTTTGAACATGAACAAGTGTGTATTCTGTGTGACCGAAATATCATTCCTGGACCATATTTTATCTGGTGAAGGGGTTCACCTCAACTGAAGCTATTGCAATTTCTGCAGAACCTATGAATCTACTTCAACTGAAACGTTAGCTCGGACTCTGCACATACTACCTAAGCCAGCTTCCGATTACTCACGAACTCCAACATTTCCTTTGAGTGGTCCAACATCCAAAGAGAGGCCTGTTCAGGCATGAAGCAAATGATTGTTCCCGTCCTCGTTGTCACTGTCTTTGATGGACCCTGTAGTCTGCGTTTTTGGTTTAGGAGCCGTTCTTTCCCAACTTCAACAAGGACAGGTAAAGATCATTACATACGTATCAAGAAAACCTTTTGGTACGGAACGTAAATATTCAATCAGTGAAAAAGAAGCCTTAGGTAGTATCTGGACCCACGAGTAGTGTATGTACTTTTTCGGTAGACGCTTCACTTTAAGAACTGATAATGCAGCATTAAAAACAATTCTCAGTCGAGGAAATAAAGGTCATAGACCATTAGGGATCAGTCAGTGGCATCTCAGTCTATCGAGTTACAAATTCGAAATTTATTACAGGAGTGGTTCAGAAAGTCAAGTGGCTGATGCACTTCCCCGCCTACCTTTGCCTATACAAACTGATGCAGATGATATTAACGAATTCAAAATAGTGGCTGCCATTGATGATTTTCCAAATCATGCGGTAACCAGAGTGCGATTGTAAGTGCATACGCACATGGACGTTGAGCTCCAACTGTTGAAACAATACATTCTTACCGGATGAACTAGTGTCAGAAATATCACTGATAAGCTAACATGCTCCTAATCCTCCACAAGAGGAGTTTTCTGTGAAAGAAGACTGCACCATGCATGGAGCACGATTAGTTTCACAGTCTAATTTAAAGCAAGAGATTATGCTTTGTGGTCATGAGGGACATCCTGGAATCATACGGACCCTTCGTCGTGCTAGTGAGTGGTATTTGTGGCCACAAATGTCTTCGTCAGTCGGCACACTTATTGCGTCCCTTGTCATCATGCTGATAAATCAATCAAACCTATTGTTGTCCCCCTGCAACCAGTGGAATATCCTATGCGCCCGTGGGCAAAGCTGGATATCGATATTATGATAACTTTCGCAACAGTTCCTTGGAATAAACGTAACATACTGGTTGCCACTTGTTACTGCAGTAAATGGCCTGAGACACAAACTTGTGGAGATTTCACTTTACCCACAGTAATTCAGTGGATGAAAAATCTTATTGCCCTCCTCGGGATTCCTGAAGAGATTACCACCAAAAATGGATCTCATTTGGTTAGTTGTGAAATCGGAGAATTTTTAAGTCGGCAGGGAATAAAACATTCGCGGACTGTTCCTTGCAATCCTATAAGTGATGGTATGGTGGAGCATTCGGCTCACTCTTTGAAGGAGTGTATACAGGCATTGCAGTTACAAGAGGAAACGTGGGAGGATTCTGTACTTCAAGCGTTACTCACTTGTCGCACTGGCCTTATATGTACTTAGCCTTTATTATATATATAGCCTTTTATATTTATACAGACTTCATTTATAGCCTTTCTTAAGTAGAGCTGTCCAGAGCATAAGTGCTGGGGAGAGCTCTATTTAATAAACTTAACGCAGCCCACTAAACTGAAAATGAAGAGAAACACCGAGCTGCTCCAGAGGGAAACTTACCAGAAGACTTATGCCAAGTCAGATAAACTCTAGCACCCGGAACATTTGTCCGCTTGAAGAATCACTCACACAACGAGGGCAAACAAGCTTTTCATCCCCGATCTCCATAAAGCATACTCCTGAATCCGGTACATACGAGCTGGATGATAGCAAAAAAGTCAATCAACGTCAGTTATTTACTGAACGATCAACCCAAGGATTCAGTTTATCTTCACGTACGGAGCAGCCGGTGGCAAGCCTCTCAACATCTTGTCGTTCATCGCTGGCTTTGAAATCCGTCGACCTTTTTATATATGGTGACCGAAAGGGAGTGTTGTTGTGTGTGTGCACGTTTTGTAATACCAAAAATTCCACTTGGTACATGATTGGCTGTTAACGCTCACCTGATACATCGCGACTGTGATTGGTTTAGTTTTGACTCGTTCACTGTCCCTTGTGTACGTCTGCTGGGCAGACTGCATACATACCAGTTCAAGCTCGTTTACTACTGCCTTACGTTCCGGTTTACAACACAACTGATAGGACTCAAGCCAAAACTATCTTGGAACCCTCCAGTATGACGTAGAAGACGACGGCTCTAACTCGTTAGATTGTGGCATCACAAGATCAAAATGGGTCAACGTGATGTTGGAACTGGGCATCGTCTTCAGCTTGGCGTTACGGCTGTTGCAATAGTGAGACCAAAAACGTGGGTCTTCCTTCTACACCTGATGAGTAATCAGGATCTGAACATTGTGCGGTGTTAGGTAGGAGTTGGTATCTTATATTATGAGATAGAGAAAAGGCCGAATCTTGCAGATATTCCGTGGCGCAGACATCTCTTGCATTGTCCGAATGTTCTAGGAATCTAGACGGCAACCTGAGGCATGACACCTTAGAACCAGATGGCTGGTCGATTGCAAGAACATCCGACGTTTTCCCACCGGTTATGGAAAACAGTGTTTCCGGATTCCTTCGAAGATCACGTTAATTCGGTGCCTGAATTACTCTATTTATCGACCCATAATGATGGTGCCGTTGAAACTAGGCGGCCGTATTTTACAGGTCAGTACTGGGCCTGTTGACTGTCTGCTGGAAGGTGATGCGTGCCGCCTTGACACCATATTGAAATCTGCTATATGTATGAAGACCAGCGTGGGTGAATATCGTGAGTAGTTCACAAGATTCCGGTGATAATATGACTTGAAAGCGTGTCTGCGGCAAGTCCAGTTTCGTAAAGCAAGTACCACTGTTGTGCACAGTGATCTGATTCTTACAAAATGGGGACGACTAACAGCTTGGTTTCAACTTAACGTGGAAAGCTGTTACGAAGTCGGTGCAGGTGTAGACTGATCAGATGGGCATACTTACCGCGACGATAAGACTGACCCATGCAGAGTTGGCGATTGTCACCGAGATACCAATTTGTTCCAGACTTCCGTACCTACTTAGGGCAGGGCTGTGTAGGGCACCGCTCTTTTGAGACAGAAGGTCAGTTAACAGCAAGGACAAATTTACAGCTTGATCTGGGTGAGGAGCAGAGGTCAAGACTATCTTGTAATAAGGAGAGTACAGCTGAATTACATAGTCAAACAGTTTCGAAGATGTGGCACGTGACCGTATCCGGCTGCAGTAGGTCGGGATAGAGAGTCAAAGAAGTCAAAAATCTCCGGCTAGCTGAAACCCAGAAGCTTGACATCAGGCTTAGCGTGCATCACGCCCCGTCGATGGTAGGGCCGTGGAATGGCAAAAGGGAGTCCAGTAGTCCTGTTGGAACTGATCCAACAAAATACAACCCTGTCAGTTAGCACTATCGACAATCGATCGACAGTGAAAAGCCAAGTCTCAGCGCGTTGACTTCGTATATTATTACCGACCCTGGAAAATAGAGAGTACAGAGAGGCGCGTCAAGCTAGCGAGGCACGGAGCGAGTTGTGTGTTAGCCCCGGGACGGATGTTACAAAATGTGTAGCTTGACTAAAACAAAAGTAGGTACAAAATCAAAATCATAGAAAATGTACACATGAATGCGACTATCAAAATATCATTTATTATAGTCGATACAGTCCGGTTAACTACATTAAGCCGCTGCATTCACTGGTTCTGTTTAAAATTATGAGAGAGCGAGGGGGCTACCTAGAGGCTACCACTGTTTCTCGGAGATTACTGTGATACCAGAGGCAGTGTCTTCCTGAAGGTGTACCAAACAGCCATTAATCTGGATGAATACGATCTACAATGGTGAGTTTTCAACAGATCTGCGAGAAAACAGATGTCATTGATGAACTAGACCTCAGGGCAAAAGAACGTTTGTGTGGTAATTAGAAACTAGCAGTAGTAAAAGGAAATATAATTAGCTCAAGCCGAGAACCAGCTTTTACGTAGAGGTAATAACAAGGCACGTTAGTGAACGCCTGTTACCTGACTGTAACGGACGGAGCCTGGCACTAGTTCTGACGGAATCAACAGAACTTGTGACAATCTAATGTATTACATTAAAGGCCTGTCGAACAAGCCAAATCTAAACTGCTAAAGTCAAATGAAGCCGGCCACATGGAAGCAAGCGGATTGCAAATGACCGTTTTAATCGACCTGTAGCTCAACTAGATTACTGGTTTACGGCATGTCACTACTTGAGACTGGTCACGCTTTCTCATATGTCCACGACCTGATCGAGTTTGATGCCGATGGCCTAATTCATTTTTCTAGCAGTCTGTTTCGAAGGTTAGTGTACTGCGGCGACTGAAAAACTCGGTTGGTAATCGAACACCGGCAGTCACTCTCAGTGACAGAACCAAGTTTGAGTCAACCATCCTTACGATTGAAGAAGTCAGCGACAAAAACCTCAATGCACCCTCAGATCACCTCTAGGTCCAGGGAAAGCGAGTTAGACAGTGATGTGTTCTCCAAAATATCTTCAGCTTAAACCTGCGTCGATGGATCCATCTTGAAGGGTTTGGTTCTGCAGACAATGTAGACAAAGGCATAGGTTTGCTTAGAGGATACTATGTTTCTGAGGTCCATTGGGTTTGATAAAGAAAGGTACCATTCGTCATAAAAACGATACCAAAGTGAAGTCTCAGGAGTGTTGCTTCTACATCTCGCAGATTTCCTGTGCGTGTGAATTATGTGGATACAGTTAAGTACATTCTAAGGAAGGTTCCGTGAATCTTCCAGTACGAGTTAGTTGCACAACAAATTCCTCACAAACGAACTATGTCCATCGATGACAGATAATCTGGTTAACTCTGAAGCTGATTCGCCGTTTCCAAATAAACGGGTTTATCATTGCTTTCAGTGATGAGCCAAATATGTAGTGATCATGCACTGTATGACTTGAGGAGGTATTTACTTATACTGCTATTGCTTAAAGATTCTATCTGACAGTGTACTTATACAGACACATCAGTAAAAGCTACTAAACTAATCCTCATTGAAAACAACTCACGGATCAGATGATTCAGTCTGCAACACCGTCTACTGTTCAACCCAAATAAGCCAGATAAGGCACGAATAGTGTTTGACTGTGTGTACCACTGTACCACAACCGGAGTATGCATTCTGAATTAAATCCGGCGTATGTGGTGTTGAGAGGAGCTGCACAATAATCCTTATCTTAAATTAACTAGCGGTTCCTGATCATGGGTGTTTAAGAGAATACTACCCAGTCAGTATTCACTAGTGAAAACCGATCGACAATGAAAAAACGAGACTCAGCGCGTTGATCCCCCGTGTATTAGTATCGACCTTGGAAAATAGGGCGTACAGGTAAACACGTCAAGGTAGCGAGGCGCGGAATGAGTTGTGTTTTTAGCTCCAGAACGGATATTACAAAGTGGATCGTTTAACTAAAATAAAACTGGGCAAAAAATTATAATCGTCAAAAATGCGCAAATAAATGCAACTATCAAAAATATCACTTATCATAGTCGCTACAAGGGCTTTCGCGGCACTTTTAGAAGACATCTGGCCAAAGTCATTGTTTTCTACTGCACCAAAAGAGGAAGACTGATGTTGATTGCATCCCAAATGTTAAAACTGTGCACGTCTTGGACTGCGTCTTGCTATATCTTACAGACTTAGTTCATTTGGTTAAAGCTGCTGAAGGTTGTGGCGTGACTGCCTCGGTTCCACTGCTTTGTTAACGAACTACAGGTTGACAGTTTATGGGGATACTGTGTGTATAAGTTTAGGCACTTAGGCAATAGAACCGACCATACATGTTCAGTACAAGTGAATTGGAATCGATTGACACCAACTCAATCAACAGAGAACCTGTAGACGGTAGCAGCTTGTATTAACAAACAGAATATTGTGTGTCAAAAAGACACAAGTAGTTGCGCTGAGGTTAAGGCCAAATTATCTTCAAGTATTGAGTGAACGACTAATAATTATCGACTTCAAAACAAGATCTGATCAAGGTTCTGCTGCACATTTGCATAATCAATGTAAAATGAAAGACCAACAGGTACAAATCTTAAAACTGACAGCTGATGTTAACGGTAAAACTATGTCGTAAGCAAATGGACCAGTTACAGTTGAACAGACACTCTAAAAATGGTTCAGGAAGCTGCCTGATAAGTTCACTTAACAAATCTTACAGAACAACAAGGGTACACTTAGTGTGACGCGTAACAAAAGAAGCAAATATATTACATAATTATCTCCAAACCAGTAAAACAATGTGTGAGTGTGAGTGCGAAACTGAGAATGAATTATATACGAGGGAGTTAAATACAGAGGTTGAGCCATCAGAAACACACAGGACGTATTAGTTTATGATGGCCCGCCTTCCAGCAGTAATAGACGAACCTCATGGAGGTGCCTGTACTGATATCGCTCCCTCCACAGAGTAATTCTTCTAGAATACGTTCCAAAAGATAAAGGCGAACCACACCTTAATTTGAATTTTTGGCATAATCAGTGCAGATTAATCCAACAAAACCAGGGAATCGCTAGTTCCTCAAACGGATGGTCAGTAGTTTCGCGGAATTGTATCGACTGTTATCAGCACAGTATCTCCCCAGCGATCATTGTGTTCTTCGTTTTGTCATTTTTACGCTTTTAGAGAACACGACCTAACGTACACCTTCAAGAATACCAACTACGGTTGGTTAGCTCGTTTCTATCACCCAGTGTATAGTTCAGTGAAACTTTCCTCTAAGTTCGAGTTCGACACTGCCCCTGGGAAGTAGCAAATTTGACGACACAGAAGGTAAGTCAATGTTAACGAACATCAGCGTTGCGACTGGCAGATTATTGATTATTTGTATTTCGCATAATAACACCAACAGACTCTAAAAATCAAGCTTCTACCCCACACAAACTTCATTCAGAATTTGTTATGCAGAACTTATCAGCAGTTTTCGGAAATTCCTTCTGCGATTAGCATACGTTGGATTGAAATGTCACAAACGGCTCTTCGGCCACGTTTCTCAACTATCAGTAAAGCTCGCTTTTCTTCTCTTGAATAGAATTCTCCAACGTTTACGGTGTCATTAAGCACTTGGTTTTGCAATAGTGTTCCATAATGTGGGAATCTCCAAAAGCTCTAGAAATTTCACTTGGACCAAAACGCATCCACCTAAGCAGGAGCTTAATCGCATAAGATCGTTTGTGTTCATCGACTCTTTAGTCAAGTAACCAGTGAGCTTCGGAAGCATCACATACAGTGACCATATTAATTTCTCTCTGACCACTCACCGAACTCAACTTCTTTTAAATGGTGTCACAGCTAATCCATATCTAGCATGAAAATGCAGGTCCGTACAACAAATCCTGTTTGGTGTAAGCCTCGTTAGTCTGGACGGCTTCATTCATAGACAATGGAAACGACTTCAGCCGTGTTTCAGCACTCAGCGTTATGTGCGTCATTGAGGATAGCGATCAACACGTGCAACTACACTCTAGCTACATAATGACCTCCAACAAAATTTTGACAAGGATTGCATCTGAACCGCTATCAAGGAAAACGATCTCTGATGCAACCTGTGGGGGCTTCATCGCAAGCTGGAATCATCCGCAAGTCGTGCACACATGCTACCAAAGCTAGTCGTAAAACAGACAACAGTTACACAACAATGACCGTTGAGTAGACTGACACTTGGTTAATACAACACACGATCTGGCTGACGTCGGCAACTGTCTTCAGTATGTGGTGTTTTTCCTCGACATTCCGATGCTCTGTGTGACCCGCTGAGAAACACGAAAAAACGTTCAGTAGTCTTATGCTAACCTGTTTACCGCGCACATCAAGCTTGCTGAACTATGAACAGTTGTGTGCGCAAATCTGCGTAATACGCATTTCAGACAGCGCAGAACTGCAACATCTGGCGGCGGCCTCTGCGTAGGCGACATTCAAGTTCGGACTAGACACTAACACAGGTAAGACCTTTTCTTTCTTTCAGTCTTCTCCGAGTGGGGGTGTTGTTTCTGCACATTTACGTCAAAGTCGCGTCAGTGGATACGTGAATAGTTGCGTGAACTTTTGCTGCTGTAGCAGTTTGTCGACAGGTTTGTCCGCGGACGACGAGTTAGGAGATAGTGTAGTGGAAGCCAGTGCTACTTCCGGACGTCTTGAAAGACGTGTCTGGAAGAACCACAGCCTGAAGATGGCCATCAAGCTGTGTGTCTATTGCTCAACGGCGCTGCCCATAATGCTGTACAACAGTGAAACTTAGACATAGTATCAACGGAACATGCGCTACTTGAGATGCTCCCTTGTGCAATGTCTGAGGCGCATCTTGGGTATTCGGTGGTCGGACGGGGTTCCGGACACTGAGGTACTATGGCAAGCTAACATAAATGGGATGTAAGCCCTCGTGATGCTGAACCGGATTCGTTGGTGAGGTCACGTCCGTCGGATGGGTGATGGCCGTATTCCGAAGCAGCTGCTGTATGGACAACTGAAATCAGGAAAGCAAAATCCTGGTAGTCGAAAGCGGAGATACCAGGATGTTGTGCAGTTAAGTCTTTCACCTCGTCATATTGATTTTTGATGTTGGAAAGACAGTGTTGAACCGGACGGCCTGGAGGAATACGATTCGGGCATTCGTCCGAATGTTCAGCGATCAGTCATTGGACGGCCGAGAACGAAAGCGCGCGGTACTCAAAGGAACCATTGATGCCATAAGTCGTGGTGACGACTATGTGATGTAGCGTCGTGTGAGGCCGTGAATTTACGTGCCAATTTGGATTAGCAGGTCACCAACATACCCATGGTACACCATCGGCAAAGAGACGACGAGTAAGTTAGGATCAGGTCAGGTAGGTCATATCAGCATATCCGTTCTACTCCTGTTAACGACTGTATCGGCCAACAGCCTGGTCGTATGGCTCCTCTTTTCAGAAACTTGGGTGTCTGCGGTCTTCTATCCATTCTTTCCTTTGGCTGTGTTACTGAACTGTATAATGAATGGCTTGTCTGTTCCTTTCGCAATCTGTTCTAAATTTTGTTTTTCATCCTTATCTTTTTGAAAATGTCCTAGCATGCACACCTATACTGTACTGCTCTCTGGAGTGCATTTCACGTATCTTCCTTCTCAGTTCATATCTTGTCATTGCAGTCTCTTTGTGTTCATTCTTGGAGAGATACGGGTTTCTTTTTCGTGCTAGCCAATCAATTGTCTAACGAGCATTGGCCGGCTGGAGACATTGGCCTCACTCACACACCTTCTAGTCTTATTCCTTCGGGTTTACACTGGATATGCAGTGTGGAGGTGGAACCGTAGGCGGTTCTGCTCAAGCCGCTCGTGGTGATGATCAAGCACAGACGTCCTTTGGCTTGGGTCACTGTGACAGGCTAATCCGAAGCGGATACTACCAACCAATCCGTAATTCGCGTAATAAAACTTTGAGAGGTAGAGATTCAGAATCTTCACTGATTCATTTTTTGCTCCTGTTTCTTTCTGGACAGAACTAACCACCAGTGTCACGATAACTCTCTGCAGTCCGTCCGCGTGTGCCTCGCACCCCTCTTGCTCATTGCAAAACAAATCCGGTGGGTCCGATGAACACTGGCTCACACCCTCGCGAGCCTTTAGTCCATCAAAACAGTGGGATGGATGACAGGTTTTCAAATATGTACTACGGCCGATGACAAACTGGACACAGGCGTGTACAGATAGGACACACATTCTAATCAGTACCTTTGCTTTGACTCAGAACACCCTATGTAGATTAAGAAAGCAGTTGTATCCAGTTTATTTCACAGGGCCTTGTTAGAAACCAATTCCGAGGACCAGCTCCCGAAAGAATACAAGACTGTACAATCGACAGTGAAAGCCAACGGTTACCGTGACAAGATTCTACCTATAATTCAGGAGTCACATTGCAACAAGATTAACGAGCTCAGGAACTAGCTATCGACTATTGGTGTTTCGTACAGAAGGAATACGTCGGAGTATCCTAGACGGGTCCTCAATCAGTACAATATCACAGTGGCATTTAAAACCACCAACACGTTAGGGAATAAGTTAGTTCACTTGAAGGACGAACGAACAGTTCTGCAGCAGTAAAACTGTGTTTACGGAATTAAATGTAAAGATTGTCAAGCCTCGTACATTGGGCAGGCCGCCCGGCAGCTGGAAACACTCCTTACAGAACAAGCAAGATGTAGTAAGGAGCTCCCTACCGACGCTGAGCAACTCCGGAAATTAGAACATCATCCAGCTACTATTGCACAGTCAATCCTCAACCAACACCAAGTTAACTTCGACCATCCCAGTGTTTTAAAAGGTGGTTTCCATAACCACAAGGAACGCCTGCTGATCGCTAGTACACCACGAGAGGTGAATCGTTCCGATGGCCTGAAAGTGTCAGTTGTTTGGCAGGATTTATTGGGTAGACAACAGTGACACCACGTCGAAAAGGTTTGCGGCATCCCTGTCACCTACCACATCCCAAACAGTCTACACGTATGTAGATTATTCGCACATATGCACACGGTTGGCGACATCCGATTCGGATTAGCCTGTCACAGTGACCGAAGCCAAAGGACGCCTGCGCTTAGCCATCACTGCAATTGGCTTGCGCTGCACCAATTGCAGTTCCACCAACACACCACATATCCAGTGTAAACCCGAAGGAATAAGACCGGGAGGTGTGCCAGTGGGGCCTTTGTGTCCAGCCGGCCAATGCTGGTTAGCCACTTGATTGGCTAATAAGGAAAGGAAACTCTTATCTCTCGGAAACTAAACA